>LSSL01007645.1:0-26314 GCA_001953115.1 Smittium mucronatum | reverse complement strand
CATTAGACAATCAGACGGATCTTAGAGTCTAACAGCTATTTGTAGGAAAGCCTTGTCAATCAAACCCACGTTTGAGCAGGAGTCTAGTTTTATTAATACTGTTAGAATTAGGCTCTGATTAGGAGCTCAATAGCTTCAACGAACAATAGTTCGTTGAAAAAGAGCTTAATTATTGACTTCTTGTAAACTCAGTCATACACCTACTTGAAGCAATTCCAGGGGGGGGGTCTTTTGGTTGGTATATTGCACCCTTTATCCTTAGCTACACAGCCGGTAGTCCCACAGAGGAGCTTGTTTTAGTAAGGGTATTAGTCTTTTCTATACTTATTTTTCTTTTTTTCATATTTTTTTAGTATCGCTTTTAAAGATGTTATTTTAAAATAAACTCCTGTGACCAAAAAAGAAAAAAGAAATCGCATTGCTCAAGATTTGCTGTATTTAATAATAACAACACATAAAGTTAAGTTATTTCCAAACTAATAAAAAATTCGTGTCAGATGAGCACTTAAACTAACTGAATTTAATGTATTATATCGAAAATTGGAATAGGAGAAATTTTTTGCACATTAATTTCTTAAACTTTCAAAAAAAAAAACAAAGTTTTTTGTAAAAAAATCGTTAAAATTAATTGATGAGAACTCAAAGCTCTTATGGGTGTAATAAATTATGAGATAAATCATGTACATATATTATTTAATGCACGACGATAAAGACCTACATAGTATAAGAGTGTGTAATTGGAGCAAAAAATAGTGGATAATTATAGAATAAAAAAAGATAAATTGTTTCTCTAATATTAATCTTAAGTTTCCCATAGTAAATACCTATCATTAAAACGCTTCTAATTAATGAAATAACTTAACGGAGTTTATATAAAATATATAGTAATCTATTAAATTTCTTCTCTGATGTGAAACTCTAGATTTTAATCACGATCTTTGCAGAAAATGAATATTTATATTATAATATTGGGAAGGGGGAGATGAAACATTAAGTCCCACAATTTATTTAAAATTTCACCTGGCCAAAAAATGATAATTTATAAAGTTTAAATTCATTTCAAATCTTTAAAAGTAAAAATAAATCATAGAAGTATCATTTAGTTGAATTGATATATTGTAATTTTCCTGTTTATTTTTATTAAGTAGGTTAGAAATACTTATAAATTCTCCCCTCATCTCAAAAATTAATAAATATCAACTTTGGAGATCTAATTAATATTTGAAAAAACTATAAAAATATAATTCAAAAATGAATCGCACGGGTATTGTGTAAAAGTATAGGGCGTTAGAGATTTTTGATTTAGAATTAATTTTTTATTTGAAATATTTGGAAAATTTCCTATAAAATTTGTTTTTTTATTTTTATTTTCATGATTTTTTTACGGGATATTTATTTTAAAGTCAATAAAAAGTTTAAAAATTTAAAAAAAAAATTCACTCAACTTCCCTGTGCCGCTCTAGCGGCTCCATAACTCGAGAATATTGGTTCAAGGGGGCTGATTAATCACCTAAACTATGGAGCTTAAGTGTTCGTGCCACGCGGATGCCAATTAGAAATTTGTCTGCAACTAGCACAAATTTATGATCGACGGTGTCATCTTGTAGCCGACTTAAAGTTTGTTTAGACTCCCCCCCAAGGATATTTCCAACTATTCCCAATCTGGATTTATTGAATTTCGAAATTTGATTTTTTATGTCGGAACGGATCGGTGCAGGTATGAACCTGCCGATCGTCTCATTTCGCTGTATTTATCATCGATTGCAATATAATAAGATGTTCTCGGCAGATTAAGGAACATCTATTTTGCAGAAGAGACAATCTTTTTTAATGTTTTCATCTGAAAATTTTATATTTGATAGTCGCTGGAAGGTCTGGAATGTCCCCATTCGCATTTTCCCGATTTAATTGAGGCCATGTTTCAGTTAAGGGTACACAGCTGAAGATCCATCCAGTTTTCTTTTCCGCCGATCTTTCGGTCCATCTTCCACTGCTGGATTTTAAATCAGTTATTTTTAATTTCTTCTATCGACTATTGTGATGGTTTTTTCACCTTTTGAATTTTGAACACAATTTTTTTTTATCCATCTTGCACTGCCGGTCGCCCAGGTGGATATTCTGGCTTTGATGGGCGACTCAATGAGGTCAGCTATCCAATTTTTTAAAGTTTGCCATTTGTGATATGCTCGCTATCGAGCAGTGCTGGTTTTTAAGAAGACGGATTTTATCCCCAGATCGGCTCGGACCCGCTCCATGGCGGCAGACTTACCAACATTAGCAACCAGTCTGATCGCTTTGTCGATTTCGGCCTGGATTGGACTGACTCTAGCTTCACTCATGCCAAAGGTCTCGCCTCCGTAACAGCCAATAGGCATTAGAACCAAATTTATGAATTTTATTTTAAGGCTAACAGGTACGTCGCTTCGTTTCAAGAAGCTATAAACAAAGTAGAATGCCTTTCTGACCTTTAATTTATTGTTTTTGATGGTCCCAGACACGTCCCATTTATAGTTCATTATATACCCCAAATATGTGTACTTATCGGTATTTGGAATTTTTTTCCCTTATGATATCAAATCGTATGATTGGGGACTTGCGACATTCATTACACCGCACTTGGGCGCATTAACGGTCATTTTCAATGGGTTGGATTAATCAGTAATATGATTAAATGCGATTTACATTTCGGTCTCGATTCGGCCAATTTCACGGTAACATCGGCAAATAGTAGCCCAGGTATTCTTGAGGTGTTTCCAAAGACTTACACATCTTGATTTCCCCAGAAAATATCATTAATATAAAAATTGAATAGTATTGGTAAGACTGGGCAGTCTTGTCGCAGTCCACATAGTTAGTCAGTGGGTTTGGAAACATCATCTCTAATCCTGAAAGCTATTTTCAGAGACCTATACAGGCCGCAGATAGCACTGAGCAACTTCCTTCCAATTCAGATGGCTTTCAGTTTTTCGAGCAGAGTGGTGTGGGGCACTGTGTCTTGGGCCTTTTTATAGTCGATACTTCATATTAAGATTATTATATTTTTAATTTTTCAACGCCTAGAAATTTCCTATAGAGTAGACGCTTGAGCAGCGCAATCTTCAAAATTTTGAGATAAAGCCTGTCCCTTGACTAAAATTCCATATTTTTCATCAATTTGTGCCAATTTGGTAGCTATTATTTTAGATAATAGCTTCGAAAGGGTTGGAATCAGTGAAATTCTCCGATAGTTATCAGGGTCTTTCATATCACCCTTTTTCGGCACTGGAGCTACTATGCTAGTTTCAATATTAGTTGGGATTTCCCATAATCGTACATTAGATTGATAATTTCGAAAATAATTTTTGCCATTTTTGACTCTGGAATTTTTTCTGAGACCAATAGTTTCCATAACTCACTGGAAATTCCATCAGAGCCAGCAGCCTTATTATTAGGTGTATCAGATAATACATTGGTAACATGAGACCATTTGATATTAATTTCGCACTCTGGGAAGTAGTCTAGGTCGGTAATTAGCAGTGATTCTCACTTAGTAGCACTGCGGCTATTCCCAGTAGAATCATTGGCCAATTCACCAAAATAATTATTCCATATTTCAAGCTTTTTGTTTTTTTCAGTTATAATATTTTTATTTTTATCATACACCGGGGCGTCCGAAATGTTTTGGGCGTGTTCCCAGTGTATGCTTTGATGGTTCTCCAGTAGTTTCTGGAGTCATTAGAAATAATTTGTCCATATAGTAATTTCATTTTTTTATCGTAGTAAATTTTGCGATCAGATTTTATTGCATTAATAGCGTTAGATTTGGCGATTACGTAATCGATTTTGTCGATTTTTCCAAGACGATAATCTCTAAAATTATTCCTACGATTTTTGATTGTAGAAATCGTTTTTTTGGACCGAGATTTCGTCCAAATCTCGGTAGCAGTAGTAGTTGCTTGAAACCGCTTCCATTCTGCCCATATGGTATCAAAAAGACCTTCAGAAAGCTGATTTAGATCCATATCAGCATCAATTAATTGGATTAATATGTTACTATTGATTGATTACTCGGTGGCCAACAAAATTCGATTCGCGTTAATTTTGATTTTTTTGGCTGGAATTTCGAGTGAATTGAAATTCAATTCGGCACTAATCGGCATATTGTCAGAAATTTCGAGATTTTTGTTGGTAGTGCACCAGTTTTCTCATCCGCTGAGTCATGCATAGAATATATGGTCGATAATAAAATCAATTTTGCCTTTTTTATATCTAAATCCTGGGGAATTCGTTACTTCTACTTGTTATTGGCTCAAACTAAGCCTAGATATAAAGCTTCTTGCTCTTGGGACGCTCATATTGAAGTATATTAGTATTATATATTTTTTAAATTTAAATTTTTTAATTTGGGCTAGTCCAAAAATTTCATATTTGGAATTTGTGCGCCTAATACCAAGCTAGATATGTGAAATTTTGTTACAAGCATGTCAGATGTCTTTCTAATGAGTATTTCCTGCTTATAATCCCAGATATCCATGTTTAGGGGGCTTTATATTAATTTAATAGTCCTGATTTGTTTCTAGTGGCCAATAGTAGCCCGGTACCACCCTTTGCTAAGTCTGCTTTTGACTCTATACAGGTGAACCCAGGTATTCTGTATCTGAATGTTTTTTTGCTTAAAAATGTTTCCTGGAGTGCCAGAATATCTTGCTTAGCCGAGTTGAGGTAGTGCTCAAGCTCTTCTCAGGGTTTTTTTATGCACCTGTCATTAAATTTCATAATCCTGATCTTATTATTAGGTATACAATTTGGGGCATTGAATTTGGGTCGTAATTCATAATTTTCTTTATTCATTAATTCATCATTCATCAAATTTCCAATTTGAATATTTGCGCCAATGAAATTCGATGATCGAATTTTTATATTTTTTTCCCGCCGAATTTCGGCATGTAATTATTTTTCAATTTTTTTGATTTCATCAGATCGTAAATTTATTTTTTTTGAGGTCACACGACCAAATCTCGTGATGCCATTGGCCGTTGCGCCGTTTTAATTTTTTAAATGTAAATTTATCTTCACTCAAGGAAGAATTATTGGTAATATGGTTTATTACAGTTTGGTTTTTTAGTTCTTTCACATTGAGTACGAGTAGTTTGTCTACTCTTTTTGTTAAAATTCTTTTATTCGTAATATCATTAGGTTTTAAAGATGTATTTAAATCGTAATGTTTATGTGATGTCAGCCCAATCATAAAACTGGTTTTATGCGATCATGTTGATCTTCCACATCGAGGTAAGATGAATACGGAATTTTGGTGTCTATATTATCTTTCCTATTGAAATCCGCTTCTTTCTTTATTGATCGGCTCACATTTCCGTCAGCTGCAGCCAGTATGTTAGGCGAGTTGATCATCATGTCATAATTGATATATGTGGATGTATTTTTGGGCTTAATCTTGCCCAAAATAAGAATTTTTTCATTAAATAGTTCCTGGATTTGAGATATAACATCTTTCAGATGTTTAAAATTTGTCTCTTCAGGCTTTTTAGTTTTATTTTCGATAGTTAATTATACAGCTTTATTAAATTTCGAAATGCTGTTTTCTTCTATATTCATATTATCTGCATAAGAATATGTAGATTTCTGCTCGTTTTTTTCTTTATCGAAGGAAATCAGAGCATTCTCTTTAAAATCATTATCCCGAAACTTAATTCCAAAATTATTTTTTTGGGAAATTTTCGAGACGGTCTTTTTGCCGATCGTCCCTCTTCTGCACTCAATTACACGATTAACATCGTCCATTGGAGTTTCCAGATATGCAAAATTAATTTTGACTTTTTTCAAACTCTCATTGGAGGATTTTTTGCCCCTTTTTTTCAGATCGGGGCACTCATAATTCCGGTGTTACATCTTCTTAAAATAACTGCAAGACTTCTTGCAGCATTTGTAAAGGATATTTAATATCCAATTTTTTCATCTGGGGAGCTAAGAAGTGGCTTAATTTTGTTGTTTTTATTTAAAAAAACCTTCATAACAAAAGTTAGGTATTCTGAAGCCCCTTTTTTTTTACCATGCGCTAATGCCGCAGATTGTTCCCAGGGGATAAAGTTTTTTTTCAATTAGTTTTATCATGGCGAACATACCATCATCCATAAAGTTGGGGATGTTGATAATAACTATATCCTGTTCCATTCGAACAGTTTGATATAGATCGACTTTCCTATCTGCAAAGACCAGTTTTTTTGACATGAAGTCATTGGAATCCTAGTAAAAATCAAAAATGAAATAAGTGGCTTTAGCTCTATCATCGTCCTTTCACTTGTGGTTAATGTCGGAGATGGACCTGGAGATATATTCGATTCCATTCCTATGGTTACCACGAAACTGGCTCCAGGAACACCCCATTTTTCTAACCGAGTCTCTAATGAAAAACTTTTCCAAGCAGCGTTGGTCTCCTTCATGGAGCATGTGCTTGACTGAGATCTCTCAACAGAGGCTTATATCTATAATCTTTCGCTTAAAATCGTAGTTTGGTGGGGGGGGGGGGTTTATTTTATCGTTTTTTTGGTATTATGATTCTTTGATTAATTTTGGAGTCAGCAAAATATCGGCCCTGAGTCCCAGGGAAGTTTAACACTACTTGATTTTGAATACCCGTGGTGGACTTACTTGCAATCATCACTTTACCAACCTTCGATCATAATTGCCTGGTATGTTTAGAAGTTCTTGGCTCCTCCATGGTTGATAAGCTTAAAGCAAAAATCAGAAGGACTTTCTGTGTTTTCTTACTTTTTTGTTTTGTTTTTAGGATTGAGAAAAGGAATTGAGGCCTCAGTAGTTTTTTTTTTTGCTTTTTTGCTTTTTTTTCTTATTAGAGCGTTTATTTATCTATAAAAACTAAGTAAAGTTAGCCTGTATACAATATACAGATCTCTGGTGCTATCTGAACAGCTTCTTAGCTGGCTTAGTTTCAATAATTTAGAAAATGGTAATAGAATTAAACTTTTTTTGACAATGAAATTCTGTACTGCTATTGGCTAATTCATCGAAAAAAAATTTAAAGGAGAAAGAGAGTTTTTTTATTTTTATTGATTTTATTTTTAAATAAAGCCATAATTGGCTAATATTTCACCTATCTATAATTTTCTAATATGAAATTTAACCTTTTTTTTCACCAAAATTGAGAAATTATATTACCCAATTCAGTTTTTTATATATTTTTTTATGGGAAGAAAAAATAAGTTAAATTTCACCTTTTTAAATACCATGGCTAGCTTAAAAATAATACTTCTTATTTTATAGAACTATGAGATTACAAAAAGCAATATTATATTCAAAACTCATAGGTGTTTTTTTATAAAATTTATTTTTATTTTTCACGCTAATATATCATTAGTTTGGTTTTGTTTATTTTTTGGACAAAAAAAAAATGCCGATAATTAATGTAAAAAAATAAGTGATAGAAAAATTTTAACGAGAAATTTATTAAATTATGTAAGATGATAAAAAAAGAATATTAGAATAAATGAAGAGAGTTTTTATTGTCTTTCGTCTTCAAAACCTATTTTTCTACCATTTCTGGGCTAATTGTTAATCAGGATTATGAAAGGTTGTTGAATTTTTTATTTTTTTTAAAACGTATGATCTTTAGGTTTCATAAAAAAATTTTTTAGATTTTTAAGCTAATTATAAAGAAGAATACAAAAAATTGAATCTGAATTTATTCAGAATTTAAAATCAATTCAAATTCAATCTAAATCCAAAAAAAAAAAAATACATAAAAGATCATAGGATAGTCAGAAGATAATAAAACTGGAGATATTTGAAATCCCTCTTCTTAAAATGTAGATCCAATCATAAAATTAGGCTCTATAACTTTAAACATTTATAATTTGGGTATTTAAGGTTATTTATTGAAATTAAAAATCCCTGAATAGATGATCTCTAAATAAGTGGCTATAAAATTTTTCAAGGCGATTTTTGAAAATAATGATAATAATAACTTTTATATTATTTACTTATTTTTTGGTTAAAAATATCCAAAGAAAGTGTAAAATAGTTAATAATGGCAATAAAACTTGTAAAATTACAACATAATAATATTATTATTTGTTTTTTTTTCAAATTGATATAATTAAAATTTTAATCCAAGTTTAAATAATTTACTCTACGGAGTTAGATAGAATATTTTGTCTGAATAGTCTATCCAAGGCAGTAGCAAATATTTAATAAGTTATTGCATTTTTTACTGGTTTATAAAGAAATTTTTTTCGAAAAAATACCAAATTTAATTTAACACGTTTTATTGAAAACCTTGCAACTCAAAAAAAAATTCATTGTTAAACTCAAAAAAATATCTGAGTTTTTCTAAATCCTGATATACTTATATAGAGTTATTAAGTATTCAAATAAGTCACTTGCAGAAGCCTAGAACTTTTTATTATTTAGATTATTTTCATAAGTTGTAATTTTCTGGAACATGATCATTTTTTTATAATGTATCATTTTTTTTTTTCTTAAATTCTAAAATATTTATATGAAATAAAATTAATAGTGATGTGATAATTTAGAATCTCTTGATTCAATTCAAAATTTTTTTTTTTAAAATTTCTAAATAAATCCACAAAAATCTTATCTTTAAGTCGTAAAATTCTATTATAAATTAGTTATTTGATCCAGGTTTAAAAATATAAATTAAATAAATTTAAGTTAAATTATTATTTATATAAGCTAATTTATACCGCTAGCATTTATATTGGGTAAATTAAAAACTTTTACTGGGGTTGAATACATTTTTCATTTTATTTAAAGTGTTGATTTCTATCTAAAATCATAATTAATCACTTATATATTACAGATACTTAAAAAATCAAATTAGCAACCCCCAAAGAATCCAAAGATATTTATATAAAAATAAATCTTATATAAAATAATTTTTACATTATATAATACATTAAAATGGATGAAAATTTATGAAGGTGCCAAGCCGTCTAAAAAATAAAATAATTAAAGGTTATTTAAAGTTTTTTAAAAAACGAGCAATAAATATACTTGTTGAAACAACCAGCAGATTAATAATTAAATTTGAGGGAAAAAGTCTAATCCTTCAGTTTCAAAAAAGTAAGGGTTTAAAACCATTTGATGATTATAATAAATTCAAAGAATTTTTTTTTATTAATAACTAAATTTATAAATATAGTTAGTAAAAATAATAACAATAATTTGGATTATTTCTGGGGTTTCATTTTATTCTATCGCAAAATTATAATCGATGTAATAAAAAACTTTTTTGAAAAGAAGTTATAATATAAAATCAAAATATTTACAAAAATTATGATACTTTGCCTAGTTAATAGCTTGAAATAATTTAATATGATTATATATTTCTTTATGCTATATATTATATTTTTTGAAGAAAAGGTTTATTTGATTTTAATATCAAACATTTTAATAATTTTATGATTTTTAGTTTTAGATAATTTGAAAGTGGGGAGGTAGAAAGACTTACAGAATGTTCGGATAATTTTTAATCTTTATTTTTTAATTTTAGTTATAGATATATTTTTTATAAAATTTAAAAACTGTAAAATTATAAAAATTCAAATAACTGGAAATTTTAAAAAATGACTCTAGTTTGTACAATACTAAGTAATATTCCAAAAAAAACTGTTTGAAGTTGCTTAGATTTGATTATAAGCATGATTTTTGTTTAAAATCACATAAATGAGATATCATTTTTCTAAACTATTGTTGTTTATCAATATTGATAAAAGTTTTACTAGTACTGCCGAGCAAAAATTTAAAAATTATATATTTAGATTAAAAAAGAAAGAAAAATCATATCTTCCTAAACTCGAATACCTTCCCTTGAAAAGGGTTTTATCTTGTTTTATACTGCTTTTAATTTAGCCTATTTTTCTACAAGACTGGCCGTAGTTAAATTCACCAAACTCTGAAAGTTCTGTCTAACTTCATGTTTGCGTATTCCAATTTACATATGAAATTTAATTTCTAATGGAACTCAATTCCCATTGTGTTTTTTACTGTTCATTTTCTGTAAAATGGTATCTGCATTATCGATTAAATCGAGTATCCACTGAGATTTAGTATTTGTAAACCCATATTTGTTTGTAGTTTTTGTTATATGCATAAACCTGATAACCAATAAATTTTTATAATTAAAATGTATAATTAAATATAATGTGAGTATCCAATAAAAAAAAATTTCCACCGTTCAAAATTGTAAAACCCAGTAGGAAATTTTCATTGAGCATCACTAGTCCATTTATAATGCGACACTATAATTCATCATTTGAAATTGTTATTAATATTAAATTTTTTAATAATTTTTTCAATAAATCATTCTAAAATTTTAGAACTAAAAATTATAAATTATAAAAATACCTAAGTCGACTGTCTAAATTAAGAGGATTTATATATCTAGTTAAAATGAAAAATAATTATGAATCAAAAAAATCTTTTTATAAAAAAATAATTAATCCAATTTGAGAATGAACTCAAATGATAGAATTTTTAATATTTAGAAGATCGCATCATAAAATAAATTCTCTACTAATATGTATTAAAAGTTTAGTTAATGTGCATAATTAAAAAATAAGATTGGCTAAAATAGTGGTTTTGAAAAAACAAGAAGGATAATCCGTCACTAATAGAATGCAATTTTTTTTAACATAAAAAACAGGTAGATTGATCCAGAATTACCTGGAATTACTCAGAATATATTAAAATTGCTAAAAGTAAAAGGTTTGATATTGAGATCAGAATTAATAATTGAAAAGATGAAATTTAATTTAAATTGATATACAAATTAAGCGGGATGAAATTAATTTTTCATACGGTTTAATCATCTCTTACCCAAAAATAATGGATCAACGAGTAAATAAGTTCTTTTTGAAAAAAATCTGGCAGAAAATACATCATATAATGTCATTAATTAAACAAAATCATCCAATATTTAAATTAAAAAATGATTTTTTGATTGAAAAATAAAATAATGAGAATATTTTAAAATATTATCTTTATTGGTAATTTATAATTAAAAACGCTCTTTTTTTAAACTATGATAGATTTGCCATTTTTAAAATATCTATGAAGATCCATATAAATCACCAATTCAAGCTTAAATGTCCACTGCATTCACACCTTCAATTTCATGAATCTATTTTTCCAAATGAATCTCATGTTTTTTACCCCCCCCCTCTCTTTATTAAATTCAAATTTCCTATAATACCATCGAAATCATAGGTATTAAGTGTTAATATATCCTGTAAGCCCAAGATTTTCCATCGATTACATCTATATCACCTTTCAATTCTTCTCAACCTCAAAATCTATTCCATAAATTTAATCTGTATCTTTTAATTCATTCTTCTTACTTATTAATCATGTATAATTTGATCTGTCTTTCTTATTGGCAAAATTTATATCATATACACAATTTTTTATCGTAAAATACTGGCTAAATATACATCTTTATCTTCAAATATTTTAAAAAATCATCTATTGTTTTAAATTTTGATTACCCAACTTCTATAAGACTAAAATTATTTTAAATGAAATATTTTTTGTCTTTTCTTTCATTTTTTATTCGCATTCGTTAATATAGCCTCCTATCTTTATCTAAAATTTTTTTTGATTTTTAAGCGATTTATTAAAATATCTATGTTCAAAATAACCTTATGAAAAATTTTCAAAACAAGTGTCTTTAATAAAATTTCTAGATCTGTTTATTTATTTAAAAAAGACAATATAACCACATAACATAAAAAAAAAGCATCAAAAATCTTTTAAATAAAGGTTTATTACAAAAAGAAAGTATTTTTTTTCTATTTTTCATTAATATAATATTATTTTATCACGTTATTTTTATTCTGTAAAAATGTTATATATTTTTATCCAACATAAATTTTTAAATAATGATACATTATTTAATCATTTCTCCCAATTAAGTTATAAATGAATTCAGAGCCTTTAAAAAGTTTAATAACTTTGCAGTAGGATTTTTTAGCTTAAAAATATTTTTTATATTTAGAAAAATACAATTGTAAAATGAAAGTTTTGATAAATTTCGAATTTAAATATTGAAATCCAAATAATTTTAGGATAAAATTCAATCTCATTTTTTATTTTTATTTTTTAGTATTAAAAATAGTGAATGCACTTAGTTATTTTTTTAAATCACCTATATTTTTTGTACTTTTATTTGTTTTTTTTTCAATTTCAGAAAAATCGTATGAATTCTAAATTAAAAGCATATATACAAAAAATTATTTAAAATCACACAAATGATAAAATTTTAACCAAAATTTGTTCAAATACATAAAAAAACTTTTTTACCCAATATAAATTCGCCGATATTACTTAGTTACACCCAATGAATAATGCGCGTTTTTATTCGATAAATTATAAATATATTTGCCAATGGAATGAGTCTAAATAATCTTTTCAATAACAATTGATAAAATAATAACATTTATATATTTTTTCAAAAAATGAGATGAGTTTTGAGATAAAAAAATCACGATAAGTTGCTTAAAATTTTATTTGAAAAAAATCTATTCTTCGGATTTAAAGTGCTATCTTGAGTCACAGAATCGAGTTTTAATATAAAAGATATTTAGGTAAATTCATATAATTTTCAGATTATTTTTTCCAACCAATAGCACCTATAATTTGAATACGTGTATATGTATATTATATGTTTAATTTAATACTATTTTATTTGAGTATATAAAAGTTCTATATCTCAGGTTATATATTTATTTACTTTTTACGTGCTTTGAATTTTTTATATCTAGTTTTTTTTATTTTTTATTAAATTCTTAGTAATATTAAATTATTATTCATAAAAATAATATTCATTTATTAAATTCTTAGTAAATTAATTTTTTATACATAAAAATAATATTTTTTTATATTTACTTGAATTTTTATAAAATATTATATTATAAAATAAAGAGTAATACACTCATGAGTCAATTTAACATGATAATATTATACTTTTATGTGTGATTTGTGATTTAAAATATCTGTGTTAAAAAAGAATTTTTTTTTCTTTTTTGTATGTTGATAAACAAAATTAATTTTCTCTTGCATAGAATGGTTAAAAAAATTTCAAAATAAGTATATAGAATTTAATAAATACCTCAAGCTATAATTAGCCATCAAATCACTATAGTATAAAAAAATTCTTTTATTATTTTATATGAATAAATAAATTGAAGAAAAAAGTAAAAAAAAATTGTTCATAACTAAGTAAAATTGAAGAATTTATATCTATTAAAAAAGTTTTTTTATTATTTTCAACAAAATTTGTGTGAATTTTTTAAATTTTTTTTAAATTTATAAATTGTGCGTATAATATTAATAACTTATTTTTAATATTACATAAAAAAACATTAGATATTTTGAATATCACTTGAATCTAGAAAAAAAAAGTACCGAAATATTTTTGAAAAACTGAATTTCATAATTATAAAACGTAATAATTATTTTATTACAAGTATTTATACACAAAACTACGTTTTTTTACACAAAATATGCAGTTATACACTTTTTTTTTGGCCAACAGAGACTCTTAAATACTCCGTATTAATACACTTAATAAAATAACTCTATTTATTTGACAGTTATATTTAATCTAATAATTTATATAGACATAAATCATTCCAACATTACTAAATTGGGGTTTCGCTGAATGCAGAAAATTAGAAATAAATTTTCGCTACTTTTCCAATTAGGAATATTTAAAGGTTTAATTGAACTACATGTAGCTAAAATAAAGTACCATATAAATCTAAGGCGGTAAAAATTGGTAATATTGGTGAAAAAAAATTTTTTGGCACATAAAAATTATGGAATCTATTAATTAAAAATTTAAATATCCAGGAATATTATTGAATGTCGAGTTGGCATATTAATTTTATAGATAAAATAATCTGGCATAAAAAATAATGAGACATATGGCAGATTCTTAATGAAGAGGGCATTTTATAGCGTACCTTGTTTCTTCTAAAATTCCCAAAAATCATCTTTTATCCATTGAAAGTGATAAGATAAGATAGAAAAAAAAATAAGTTTACTAAAAGCCATTCAAAATGCTAATTAGAATTTAGAAAAACCAATATGCCTTTTTATTTTGTTCAATTGAAAATACTTGTTTTAATTTTGAAAATCCATTGGAGATGTTTAATAAATAAATTGGGTAGTAAAATTGATATGAAACTAAATATCCCCTTCATTAATAATCAACCATAAAATTAAATTAAACAAGCTTTCAAAAAAGAAGAGTTCTTATGTTTTGAATATAAATAAGTAGCACTTAAGGGATTCTATTGGCTAAAATTTTTTTGTATAACCGCTTTTTTTTTTATAATTGCCTAATTTTGTGTAAAAAAACGAGGTTTTGCGTATAAATACTTTTTACCATAATTATATTAACTCAAAAAAAGGTATTAGAAAAAAAAATTTAAACATTTATTTAATAAAATCATTAAGATATTATCTATTTGACTACGCAGAATCCCCCTAAGAGTGAAATACCTTGCCGTAGTTTAGGAGCTTAATAGTGAAATTTTCAAAGTACACTAAAAAAAAAATTTCACACAGCATTGTACTATTCTTGGTTGGGAATAGTGGAGAAAGCCCATAGCGATTCGGATGACACCGATTACAGAAGAGAACTATCTCGAAACAGGATTATCCTATAGTTTAGCATAACATAGATATCTTCTAGTGCATAAGTCCAACATTCGGCAGTCAGACGGATCTCAGCGTCTAACAGCTATATTTATGAAAGCCTTGTCAATAAAACTCACGTTTGGGTAAGAGCCTAGTTTTATTAATACTGTTAGAAGTAGGCTCTGACTAGGAGCTCAGTAGTTTCAATGAACTATTTTTCATTGAAAAAGAGCTTAATTATTGACTGCTAGTAACTCAGACATACACCTACTTGAAGCAGTGCCAGGGGAGGGGGTCTTAGGTTGGTAGATTGCACCCTTTTCCCGTAGGCACGCAGCCGGTAGTCCGGTAAATAGGCTTATAATAGTTAGGATAATAGTATTTTCTTTACTTCTTTTTCTTTTTTTAGTATTTTTTTTAATGATTTTATCTTACAATAAACTCCTGTGTCCAAAAAAAAAGCTGAATTGATAAAAATTCATTCACATTCATTTATTATTATTTATAATACATTTAGATGATTGTTTCTGATTCTTAAAAGCATATCATATCAAAACACGAGTAAAGTAAAATGATTTTATGGATTGAGATCATAATTAAATAATAATAATTTTAGACCTTTTTGTGAATATTTTATAAAATTTTAGTGATTATGTTTAATATCTATTCAAAGAAACCCCAAACTGAAATTCTTTGTTTAATGAACTTGAAAATACACTAAAAGATACTTTTTAACAGTTTATATTAGAGAAATATAATAATACACTTTTCTGTCTTTAAAAATGTATTATATATCAAAAACCCGTTTTAAAAGCATGTGAAATTGTTTTAAAGGAGAGATATTCAAGTTAAACTTATCATAATTAAAAATGAATAATACTTCGAATCTAAAAAATTTATTGAAGAGCGACAATTTAACCTTGAATATACTTAATAATAAAATAAAAATATTAATAAATATCAGGTATTTGTGAACAAAATATTAAAGTAATTGATAAAAAAAAATATTCTAGAACTTTTTGAATAAAAATATGGGGTTAAATTTCATCAATATGAATATATTATATTTTAAAGATTTGTTATTATAATTTACGATTAATTAATTTCATAAAATAATATTTTTAATACGTGAATTATTAATATTATTCCATATAACTTATGAAAAAAAAATTAATAATAGCGTTTTAGTATTTACTAAGTTAAAAATTACAAATAATTTAATTAAGCTTAGAAAATTTAATTTTTTAACTTATATTTTAGTGAAAATTATGGCCAAAAATATAATTTCTGATCATTGAAATGGAAATTATTTCTGTTTGATAAAGATACCCTTTTGAAATCAATCTATTAATTTGGGCTTCAATTCAAATTTTAGACAAAAATCTCAGGACTCAGCTCTTGGGGATTATTTTTTAGCAATAAATAACGAAATTACGAAAATTTTAAGTTATTCCAAGTTGCTAATTTTTTCTCTAAATTTTTAATAGAATTAATCTAACAGGATATACTCAGTATATATGTTACATTAAATTTCATGAATACAAATATAATATAATTTCTTTCATAAAAACACACTAATTTTAGCTTTTTTAAAAAAAACTGTAATTCGAAGAAATATTTTGAAAATAGGGGTTCTTTTCTTATTTAAGTTTTTTTTTGTTTTCACATAAAGTATATTACGCCTTAAGTTTGCATATATATATATTATCGGAAATTTGTTTTAAAGTTATAAAAACTAATTTAAAAAAATGGAAAAAAGTGAAAAATTTTCAAATTTTTTTTTTCCCAAATCCCCTCAGCCGTTCTATCAGCTCCGTACCTCAAGGTCGTTGGTTCAAGGGTCCATCATAATGATCTGGATTAAATTAAATACAATAACTTATTTCGAAAAAAGATATTTACAATAATATTAAGATAAAATAATTAATTTTTACTTCATCCACCAATTATTCACAGCTCCGGGTTTTTTTGTTTTAGTTTTGGAATATTGTAAGTTAAAAAGATGAAATATTTGGTTAGGATTAAATCTAGAAAAATAATCACATATTTTTATAACCTCTTTTATTAGAAATTCATACCAAAAAATGTTATTAAAACACCAAAGAATTCCCCATTACATCTAAATTTAAATAGGCAAAATTGAATGTTTATATCTAGCCTATATAATGAATGGAATTTAACATTTTTATAATAATGCTTCAAAAAATCCACGCGTGTTTATTCGAAATTTTGAATTTAAATTTGGAAAAAAATTTTGGAATTGAGAAAAAATCTACTGTATTGGAAAAAAATTTTCACATACGGAAGACTTTTTTTGAGAGCGAGAAAATTTTTCCTAATCTTTTTTACAATTTTAACATGTGAATATTATGCCAAAATATATAAAAATATATTGATTAATCTGAAATTGGGGTTACAAAAGATAATTTATATTGGCGTAATTTTAGAATTTTAATTAGATTTGCTATATTTTTAATTTTTATCAACATAAAGATAATATGATATAATTTATCTAATGGTATAGATAAGAAATTCGGTAATGAATAGAAATTTCCATAAATACGTATTTAGAGAAGCTCATAAAATTTAATACATAATGTTTGAAATTTCTTATTTGATTTTTTAAGATTTTTTTTCTTATATAAAAAAACAAATACAACAAATGACTATTTTATATTTTTAAAGTGTGCAAGTTTACCATAATTTTTAAAATTATCAATAATTTTAACCAGTTTTGTGTTTAGAAAAATATATCTATTTGAATTTGAGAAAAATTTTATTCTATCTGCCTGAAAGTATCCAATAGTTATTTATGCGAAGTTTCTATTTGCAATTTTAAAATTTATCTTGATTTTTGACAACTTTTAATATAATATAAGTCTGTAACATAGGTTTTTGAAATTTGAAAAAATTAACTAATTTTTTCGAATAAAAAGCCATGATTATAAAAAATAATAGGGTTTTCCATAGATTAATTTTGTTTAGATCAATATTTCCAAAACCAAATATTTATCTTTTATTTATAACTTGAATAAAATAATTTCCTATTTTTTTATATTAATGATATTATATTCTAATGAAATAAACATAGGTGCTTTTATTTGACTTGTAACTAATTCAATAATAAAATTAAGGCATAAGATTACACTCAAAATATTCGTATTATATATAGATAAAACGAATTAAATGGAAATATTCAAATTAAATCAGGAATTTTTAATAGAATGGTTTTTATATTTTCAATTGCTTTTGATTTGCATTTAAATTAAAAAAATTCATTTTAGTAGGTTTTATTTCTATACAATACCAATTTTTCAAGATTATTTTTTTCTCGATATATAAGGAGTATTAAAAATTTATCTATTTCATATTAAAAGTCTCACATTGTTATTTAAAAAATTATTAAAAAAATATTGATTATAAAAATTGGACTGCGAATTCTTTAAAAAACTCATTATTTTCTTCAGTTAAAATTGATTTTGATAAGATTGAAGTATATTTATCCATGATAAATTTTTATGATATTTTACCCTGAAAAAATATAAGTATTGTTCTTAAAGCTAGGATTTTAATTTAATACAGAATCAAAATATAAATTATAGGTTTTCTATTAATAAAACAAGTTTATTTATTATTACCACTTTAATTTTATTTTTGATCAGTTTTTTGGTTAATTTATATTATATTATAATTATTTATTTTGATTCTTTACAATTAAATTTTTAGAAATTGTTGTTAGGATATTTATTTATACTCTATTTTATATCATTAGCCCTATAAATAACTATAAAATTTTGATTTTTCGTTTATATTTAAAAAATTATGGTTTAAAATTTACAATTAAAGTTTGGTATGGCGAAGAAAGTCGAGTCTTTAGATTTGAAAATTATTCTATCGTAAAAATTATAGATTATTATCTATTTAGAACTTCATTTTTCTTAAAATATTTTGATTAGGTTAAAAGTCTTTTGATTCTATTTAATCTTTTCTCATATAATGGCGATGATATTATTTTATAGGTTATATGCATATAAATGGGTTTTAATTACGTAAACTAATCAAAAATATACTTTTCTATCTAATAAAATTTTAAATGACTACTAACTGCCTGTTATAATTTTTCTTCACATAAAAGCTATATTTAAATTAGAAGAGGGTTATTTAATATGCCAATATTAAATGAATTAGGCGCTTATTATTTATCTGTTTAAAATGATATAGAAAAAAAAATTCGAAGAATTAGGATTTTTTTGTTCCTCAAGATATCCGTGCTTTTATTTTTTGTAATATAACCAGATTTTGGCACATAAGCTTCAAATTTATTCTTTAAAAATTAAAAAATTAATGATTTAATCAAAGAATAATTTTTAAATTTATAGTTTATTTCTGAAATAGTAAATTATGTAGTGGGAGGGGGGGTAGTCTATTTTTTACCAATTTTATTCATAAATTTTAATATAGTTGGCTAAAATTTTATAAAATCCTTCATTTTCTCGAAGGTTCGCTTGAAATGATTTTATCTTTCTTAACACAAGATGAAACTTTACAATCTTATTTTTTTTATTTATTGCCCCTTTATTAGAATGATATATATAATATTAACTTTAAACATATCTCTATTTTTAAAAAAAAATTGATATTCAGATTTTTTACACATAAACAAAATATAGCTCTCATAATGCTTGATATAAATATTTTATCATTCTAAGCACGAAGTAGGAAAAGTTTATATTATTGCCAATTTTATTTACAAATAACCAAACTCATATACCTGAAATAAGATGTGTAGTAAAGACCCATATTTTACATAAATCGAAATAATAATTTTAAAAAAATATAATAACTGTATTTCGATCATTAACCCAAATATATTTAATTTGAATTTAAAAATTATGATTTTTTTGAAAATATAAATCTTTTTAAACAAATTTCTTTCTATTAGGATTTGGAAATTTTGTACTAAAATAATATTTTATTATAAATTTTTCAATTTTTGAAGCTCTATTTTTTAAAAAAAAAAAATGAAATGGAACCTTCTAGTATGTAATTATGATATTTAGATGTAGGTATGAATAAATTTTTTTGATATTTAAAGTCTAAATTTATTATTCTTTTAAAGAAAAAAATTTGGTTTTACTTTTTATCATAAAAAAATTTATAGGATCATTTTAGTTTTATTTCATATAAAATTAAATTAAAAGATTATAAATAATGGATTTTCTTTCTGTGAGGCATAAAAATTGATTTCTAGTAATATTTTATAGCATATATATACATAATAGAAATAAAATTAAATACCCCAAGTATTTCTGTATTCAAAAAAATAAAAAGTAAATTTTTTAGGTGCATTAATCATTTTAAATATAGATTTAATATGTTTTCAATAAATAAATTGATATTTTGTTTTTTTCTAGTTTTATGGAGGTTTTTTTGTATAACATATTCGCATATCTATATATTAGAAATTTGATATGCTAAATTATCGGATAAGTTGTAATTGACTTTAAAATCAAAAAAAAAGAAATTTATCTAGTTTTAAAAGAATTTATGGTATGATTTTTACTGATATGGGAAAAAAATAGTTTCAAAAAATACTAAATTTTCATTATTTAGAATCTGAAAACAAACATTAATGAATTTACATTACATAGTTATTAACAAATCTGGTTTTAGATTTACCTTCTGAGATATTTATGAATTCAAATATCTATAATTAATTTTATTTTTTAAGATACCAGTATATCTAGTAATATTTTACTAAACCCGAAATACTCATGATCCTTATAAATTTTAAGATAACTCTAAGTTATAAAGTTAGTGGTTTTAAATTTTATTGGGGATATTTTAAATCAAATGATTTCTTATTGATGCAAGCAGTGTCTTGAAAATAAATATGAAAAGTTACTAGAGTACTCTATATGGAAAAATATTATGATTTTTTTTATAAAAATATATATATTTTAGTAATATTTATCATTTATTTTATTAGACCCATTTCAATTTAAATTTTTTAATAATTTAAAAAGTTATTTTTTAAAAATTATAAAAAAACAAAAATAAATTGAATTTTTTTAAAAAAAACTTATGAAATTTTTGAGCCTAAATCCTATTCGTCGCTCCAGCTACTCCATAAACACATTGATTGATTTAATAAAGCTATTAAATTGTTAATATTTCCCACTGTTAATAGATTGTAATCACAAATTACATCCAAAAAAATTCTGTTATCAGTTCAATTATTATGTTGGTTCCGTCAGCGCAGGTCTAAAAAAAGGATTTTTTAGACCCCCCCCCCCTCCCAAAAAGGAGCTTTTTGATCTGCTCCAACTTAACAGAATATAAAGAGGAAACACTATAAATAATTGGAAATTTGAAATTTTGAACGAAAATTTTATCAGTTTTATTTCTGCAGACGCTACCCATTTTTCTGACAATAAAAATAAAAGATCAATTGTAATTTTTGTCTTTTTTTTTATAAAAAGAAAGAAATTTTATAGCTCTATCTAGGCGTTGAACCTCCCAAAACCTGATTATTTGAATTTTACCGATTTCCTGAAAGTCTACTTACTAATTTGGGAACAGGGCTTAAATGTGTATCTAACTTCCATAGTTTTTTTATTACTAATTCTAGTTGATATTTGAAAATATTAGGTCAGCTATTTAATTTTTTTCGATCGGCAAATGATTTTTCAGTATGATAACTTCATCCGGGTTTACAATATTTTTTCAACCATTTTGATTTCCCCGTCACCCATGTGCCCATTCGGTATCTGCAGGAGTTATTGATCAAGTCAGCTATCAACCTTTCTAAATTTTTTCATTTATTAAATGCATGATCACTGGCCACATTAGTTTTCAAAAACACTGAATTTATATCCATTTCATTCCTGAGCGTTTCAATAGCAGCAGATTTACCAAAACGTGCATCCATTCTAATAGCTTTAACTATTTCACTTTTATTGGCTTATTTCGGCATTAGTTTATAAAAAAAATTTCACCACCATATGCTCAAATAGGTATATGCATTGTTTTTATGATTTTAATTTTGGTAGGCAGGTCAGTCTTAGAAATATTTTTCCTTTAAAAAATGTATTTTTGGTATTTTTTTTATCTTTGATGACTGTGATAATCATAATTAAATATTTACCCAAGATATTAATATTTTTTCTGAATTTTTAAATTTTGGTCCTGGATAAATAATTGATGATTTATTTTTGTTTCAGTTCTTAGAATTAAGCACTTCGAGACGCCGATTTTTATTTACCAGATATTAGCTCAATTAAAATCTGAGTTTAATGAATTTTTTAAGGACTCCAATTTACTTGCTATTGTCATTTCATATTCGGCAAACAGTAGTCCTGGGATGTTTTTTCCTAGAGATGGGTCGTATACTCCTTCCATATCCTCAAAAATATCATTGAAAAAAAATAGGATAAAATCGGTGATTCCGGGCATCCTTGCCACACCCAGTGTTTAGTTCGAAATTTCCATCTTTTAATTTCCAATTCTTATTAACATTTTTGGAGATTCATAAAATAATTTTATGAAATTTAAAATTTTTCCTGAAATCCCCAAATTCCTGAGTTTATATATCAGAGCCATATGAAGGACGATATAATAAGCTTTAGAAAATCCGAAAAAGCCTATTCCAATTTCTAATCTTATCAATTTCCTTCGTTCCAAGATCTAATATAAAAAAACTTCCTGGGAGACATATTTCTCAAGTTTTTGAAGTACCCTTACACCTTCACTATCATTTTGTATTTTTCACTAGTTACCGAAAAAATTTTTGCTAAAGCTTTGCAATAACTTTTATGAAAATTGGTATAAGTGGTATACCGCGGTATTTTTTTGGCCCTGCAGTTTTTTTTTTCGGTACAGGTGTCAAAATTCTTTTAAAATTCATTTCAGGGGTCCCAAAAGTTTTCAATATTGTTTTTAAAAGTTTAAAAATCGTTTTGGCTAATTTTTACCTTGATAATTTTTTGACTCTGATAAGTTTCTACACCCCATTTGTAATTAAATCTTTCCCAGGAGGACTTATTGTTAAGTATATATTTGAGTGCGATTATTATTTTGACCACTTTATTGGCTAATCGCATTCCATGAAAAATTAGATATGTAGTCTGGCATATTCTCTTACTTTTCAATCGACTAAACTTTTCCAGTAGTCTCCATTACAAGATTGCTGAAGTTAATTTGCAAGATTATTAGTTTGATCTAACAATCAGTTACTAAAATATTGCATAAGTCGATTACAGAACCAATAGAGGTACTATTTTTAACTTTTACGGTTGAGTAATTGAAAAATTACCACAATTTTTTTTTTTGGATTATTTGATACTGGGTATTCATTAAGTTTTAGAAGTTTTTTTTCACAAATTTTTTAAAATCAAGTTTTTTTGACTTCTCAGCATCATTTTTTGCCTTTACATAGGCATCAAAATTGATTTTATCCTTAGTTAAAATTTAAAAACTTTTTGTTTTTTCATGATTTTTTTTATTTTTTTGTTGGATAAAAAAAAACTTTTTTGATCGGTGAGATCGGTAAGACTTGTTATAGCGCCTAATCGGTCAGATTCACCCCATATTATATCAATTAGCTCTTTAGAATATTGATTAATGTCTACTCAATCGGTGACCAACAGATCGACTTGATTTCTTGAGATTAATTTGTCCTTGACCGATTCAATTTTTTTCAATTTTTTTCACTTTGATTTTTCTTTTTATAATTAGTGTGGAGATAGAAGCTATATCAGACTCATCAGTAATAGGAAAATGTCTTGACATATCAACGTATTTTTTGGCGCTGTATCTTTTTGGCCTTGAATCAAACTTTTTGTAAAATACATGGTCGATCATTCGGTCTATAACATTCTTATTCAATCTTGAGCCTAATAAATTAGATACTTTTGCATGTCCAAATTCCAACCCAGATTTATTAAGAAACTGGTGACTTTTAGCGGTGTCCATTTTGAAGTCACCGGCAAGTATTATGAGGTGTTTGGTATTCGATTTATTTTTTAAGAATGTGTTGATTTCTTCTATTGCTATTTTTTTCTTGGCTCCCCATGAAGATATGTGTACATTAAATATCATAATATTAATATTAATATGGCTTTTTTTTTTTGCCCGAGATCATTCCTGCCATCCAGGTGGGATTATTTACAAACTCATTAATGGATAGCACATATTTATTTCTGACTCCTATCAAGAGCTCTTTTCCTCCATTGGTTATCTCCGATTTAGATTTAATAGTAGATAACCAGGTATTTTAAAGCGATATTATTTTTTATTTAAAAGTGATTCCTGTATTAGTAAAATATCGTTTTTAATTTTTTCAAACATTATCTCCAGTTCTAGTTTTACATATTTGATACCTCGAATATTAAAAGTCATCGCTTTTAATTTACGGGTACCAATTTGGGAATAAGCTTGTTTTTGATGCATTTTTTCTGTTTTTTTTATTAATTAACACTCGAATTTTTGCGCCTAATGACTTTCCAATCTTGATTATTTCTTATTTTCTATGAATTAATTGGTTCTCAATTGTAGATTAAGCTTCATTTCTATGTTTTTTATCTCTTTGTTTTATTTTTTGATGATAAAATTCTCAGATTTCAGGTCCTTATGGTGTAAAAAGTGCCTTTTTAACTTTTTAGCACTTAGTTCTGTGACGTTAAATATCAATAATTTGTTATTTATGTATTTTTTTAGAATTTTTGATGTTTTTTGTTCGCATTTTAATCGATATTTAGGTTTTATGAAGATTTTATTCCTTCATAGACTTTCCATTGATATAGGAAATTCATTTAGATTTTAGTTCTTCAAAAACTATATTGTCAAAATCTATAAATTGATCAACTGTAATATCTCCATTCCCGGAATTTCTAGCCGAATCCATATATTTTTCTGATATGGGATCGTGGTCGTTAGATGTATCATTATCACTTGAATTATGTTCTTGTTTAATTTTTATCTGATCTATTTCCGATCCAAATAATTTAAAATCTGAAAGTTCGGATGATTGGTCCTCTCCAAAGTGCATTTCCTGATCGTCTTTTGTCATATTTTATGGCGAAATATTGCTCAACTGCTCGATTTTTATTTTTGGGATATCCTCCTCCTTCATTAGTACGGTATCAGTCTTTTTGGAGATACTGGATGAGGTTTTTAATCCTTCATTAGCGATTGGTGTAGCTTCACCTACTTTTTTAGAAGAATTCGAGAGTTTGATATTCATATCATCAACGGTTGACGAAGATTCTTTGATAATAACCTTTGGGTTATTAATTTCTACAGTGTCTAGCAGCTCATTTTTTTAATTTATTTTTGAAGAAATTTTGATCTGGGAATCGGCCTCCAGAACTTGGGATGGTGTGGTTTTAGATGTATTAATTTCACCAGGTGAATTTACATCAGATTTCTTTTTGTTGGATTTTTTAATTTTCAGTTCACTGCATTCTGATTTACAATGCCCATCTCGTTTGCAGAAACTACAAGCAGGTTTACAACCTTGGTAAAATAGATTTAATTTTCCATCTTCATGTCCAAGAGTAGAGGAAGCTCAGTCTCAGTATTATTCTTACAGAAAAATATTCTAATTCCAAAGGGAAGAAACAAGTTTGGCCTCTAATACCCCATGCACTTATGTCTTTTACCATCCCTAGCTCTCCCAGTTGTTCGCTGATTAATTTGGTGAGGGATATAATTTCCACATCTTTGTAGCTGGGAATATTTATTACAGTTGCATTTTCTTCATACCTAACGGTCTAATAGAATTCAACCTTTTTCCCCTCATACATAATATATTTTTCCATTAGTTGCTGGGCATCTGAAATTGAATGGAAAACGAAATAGGTTGTTTGGACTTTAAAATCATCCTGCATATTGAAATATAAATTGGGGAGATGTTTGGATATACTTTTGGCGGCTTCGAAATCGCCTCTACCTTCACCTTTAAACTGGGCCCAATTCATCCCGATCTTTATATCTGATCCCATAGAACATAGCTTTTTGAGTTTTTGTTGTGCGGTTCCATTCAAAAGATGTCTAATCGAAACCCCCACGTTTTCGGTGCCATCTGGCTTGTTATATTTTGGCAAGTCTTTGTTCTCACTGTTGTTAATGTCTGCATATGTTTTTTTTTGTAGAAATGCTGTGAGAATTAAGTTTGATGGATACTCCTCTGGAAGAATCTCTATAGTGGGGTTTAAACATCTCTCTAACCCGTTTAATCGGGCGAGTAGCATCAGATTTGTTGACTGAGAACATTTTTTTTTAGTTTTTTTGGGTTTTTTAAATATAGTTAGTAAAATATTAAATTTGGTTGGATAAAGCGTCCAAATTTATCGAATTGATGAATTTGAGCAATTCGAGCGAATTAGATGTAAAAAAATTGGATATTAGGGTCACGCTCCTAGCTATGGTACAAAGTTAGAAATTGACTATTCTTATAGTCTCTGGATTCACCCCAAACTTTTTTCAGAAATATATATAGACTTCGGCTATCATTTTTAATTAATACGCAAAGTTGTAGGACCTCGTCTTAATAGAGTTATTCTGAGTTTAGTATTGCGGAAATGCACCAATTTGACAATTTGCACTTTTTTTCGCTAAGTTTTTTATAGGCTTAAAA
>LSSL01007644.1:0-14011 GCA_001953115.1 Smittium mucronatum | reverse complement strand
GATCTCTTACTTTTTCCGAAATATTAAGAATTACATCAACACTGTTCATTTATTGTCCCTATACACCAAGAAAACTGTTTATTAATGTAATAAATCCATCAATACTACCAAAAATTAATTTATATTGCATTTATATACTATTTTTTTAAATATTTTCAATTTAACTTATATATATGTATTTGCATAAAAATAAGATAGGTATTAGAACTCGCATATTTTAACAGTTTAAAAATTCAATACACGAGATTAAAGTAAATTTTATAATCTCCATAAAGGTAAGTTCACAAATCTAAAGTCCATCTAGAAGCATATATTTTTTATTATTTCAAAAAAAAACATCTTACCATATTAACAGGTCGAATTCTTTTAATATATGCATTCAATGCTATAATTTTATAATATTAATTAACTTAAGTTAAAGTGAGTTAAATTCTAATTAATTTTTTTAGAACTTTAAAGAACTAATTATTTTTTTATCCGTATGAATATAAGGTTTAAGCATCAGAACCTCATTGCAATGAGTATAAAGGGCAATGCGAACCGAAAAAACGAACTCTTGTAATATGTAATATATTATAATTAAAATATTCTTTTTTATATAAACAGGCGAATTATAAATTTTATTTAGGTAGGTAGGATTCGTATCTACTAGGACTGGTGATTAATACTATTAGGGTAAGTTTCCTTGGTACAAGGTTTTTATTTAAGGGAGTAATAATGTATTTAAAAGGGGTAAAAAGGTAACTAATACCAATACCAATATAAATTTGGGGACAAAAGAAAAGATTAAACGACTTGACTTTTCCTCAATTAGGAAAAGGGGGTTGTTTAAGTAATTAATCTTATGATCTGGTTCAAAGATTTGCTCTGGTGGCTGTATTGTATAGTGCCAAACTATACGCTATATCAACCCTTGAAATGTTAATTGTTCAAGGATTTTTATTGTGATTTCCCGTTGTTTGGTATAATCATTATGTGATAAGAATGTAATTCTTACAGTGTCTGATATAATTAAGTAGTGAAAGAATTTTATTTCATAATGTATATTTTAATAAATAAAATAACGATTAAAAATAAGTTCTCAAATGAAAGAATATTATTTTTTTATATTTTTATTGGTCCTCATCTCTTTTCTTTTTTTTTTGGTTCTAAGTTCATGTCGATTATATCTATTTGCTTTGTATTCATGGGATATAAATATACATGATTAAATTTCCAGGTTTTGGAAAAGAGTATGCACGAGCAAATAATATCTTTATAGCAAGATATATGTGCCATCATGTATATCAGTGAAATTTTAGATAATATGAATTTTAATTATTGAAAATTTTCAAAATCGAATTTTCTTAGCTTTTCGGTCATAATTTCTGTTATTTAAACATTTTCATCCCAGTAAGCTAAGGTTTTGTTATTAGATAATTTATTAATCAAAAAATTTTTGAACCGGATTACTATAGAAAATAGATGATATGGATACTTGGGTTTAGATGAATTTGGAATATGATTTGAATAAATTTCATTAAGAATTTCCATAATTTTTTTAAGTAAAGTTAATATGCTTTGTCTCTCCCAAGAATATATCCCTTTTCAAGGTTAGATTAAATCTTTCGAGGCAATTATTAGTGCTAGGAGAGAATTCCATATATCCTTCATACCAGTTTTTCTTATTCAAAAAGAAATTTATGCAAAAAGAATCCATTTTTTGTCTCATTTTTGGAAATTCACTACATTTTTTTATAAAAAGATTCGATGAGATATCAAAAATAATTTCATTAAATGAATTTTAGATAAAAAATATTCCATCCACTATTTTTTCGCGAATATTATTTGGATTTTTTTTTAATTATTTTATAGTTATTTCTCCAAGTGTGAGCTCAGCAGCTTGTTCTAAATATGGATTCATTATATTTTTTTAAAGCCGAGGTGATTTGAGAGGCTGAATCAGACATCAAGCTTGTTATATTGAGCCCATGTCCATGATTATGAAGCTCTTTTTCTATAATATTTAAAATCCATACTATTTTTGATTCTTTCTCGTCTTGTATAATACCTAGGGCTAATGGGGTGAAGGATTTTAAAGAATCTGATATCCCAATAACCTTATCTGAGTAATCTAAATTCAATAATTTTTATTTCGAATCCATATGAAAATTGCCAAAAATATCTAAATATCATAAAAGCTTTTTTGATGTTACTAAAACTTTGAAAGAGTTAAGATCAGTCTTAAGACCGAAAATGAATGATTTTTCTGGATTATTCTCTTCTGAATTGATTATGCAAAAATCTTTCAACTCAATCGATCTTACATTAAAAGTGATATTTTCTTTGCTTGTTATCTGTGTAAGCAATTGTATATTTTTTTATAGCTAACATCAATATTTCTATATATTAACATTCTTTTTATAAGAAATAGTTTAGTAGTTACTTTACTGTTTATATCTTTGATTATCTTGGATAATGGTTCAGATTTTTTTGGGTTTGAACATTCTATTTTATGTTCAGAGGCATAATATGTTCTATACTTGTCTGAATTGTAGACATTCTCCACTTTTATTATTGCTCTGAATCCATTTGAATTTTTGTTGTGGCAATAGTGGCAACCTTCAAAATGAATTTTTAAATTTGAATTTCTAAATATATTCCATTTTTAATTTTTTTTTAAAATCGATTTCAGGGCTTATTATTGGTATGCTCCAGTTTATCATTTTGCAGATACATTTTTAGATCTTGTATTTGTTGAAAAAAAAAAGGAATGAATGGAAGTAAAAAGTTTAATACGAATATTATATGGATATTTGAGCTGTATTTAATATACTCCTATGGCCTTATTTATGATTTTATATAAATAAAACCATTCAAAGAAAGTACTTTTAACAAAATTTAGATCTAAAAATAACATAAATAGTGATGTATGGATAAAAGTTTAATATAAAAAAAATTGGCTAATTTTTATTCATACAATTTTTGGTGATGGAGAAAAAAAATTTGGGTGATAAGAAATGCTGTTGAAAAGAAATTTTGGTGATGGAAAAGAATATATATGTGGTAATTAAATGTTTCGGTTTTATAGGTATTTATTACAATGATTATTAATGTTAAACCAAAAATAAAAATCCTATAATAAATTTTCTTGTAGGAAAAATTCTCAAAAATTATTAGAGTTGGCGTTTTCAATAGCTTTTATTGGTTTTGATTTTATGTAAACTTCGATATTTTTTGGTTTAATCATTTCCGGGTCATATTTCTGTCTGAAATTTTTTTAAGAAATAAGTTTAACTTTTTATTTATATATAATTGGTTCATTATGTAATTTAAACATAATTATTTATTGGATAGCTAAATAAAGCCGACAAAATTTAGCTTAATTATACATAATTAATTATTTTGATACTAAAGTGGTAGGACGCGTTGAGCTCCTAAGGTTAAGCTATGCCCTTTTGATAGTCTGAAAGTTTTAGCACGCTGGCAGGCTGATAGTAGTCATTTTAATTATACTTGTAGTCTAGTATAGTCTTGTTTTATTCAATTTTTATAAATATAAATTATTTTATATTATTCGTGTTGGTATTCGTGTTAAGTTATATTTAGTTGTATTATTCTTTCTTGGGTTAGGATCATTCCCTGTAGACCCGTTTAGTTATATTGTGGAGAGGCATTAGCTTTAATAGTGCTATGGGCATGATTAAACGCGATCATGAGTTGGTCGAATCTGGTGGTTATTCTGATGAATTTGTCCCAGAGGTTGACGCTTGGAGAGAGGTGGCAGATGATAGGGATAGTGAGGCTTCGGCCTCGATTTCTATAGAAGCCCTCGAACTGAGTGAAGACTTAGACTCATCAGTGAATTTGGCGGGAGAACCAGTTATGGAAGAACTTGTATCTTCTTTAATGGGACTTTCGTTAAACTCTGGTCCCAACCCTTCGGTAAGGTTCTCGTCTGTTATTCCTACATTGGTGGCTGTACAAACACTTAGTGTTGTCAGTACAGGGAGCAATGGATGAAGTGTGGATAGGCGGAGTAAGGAAGTTATACCTACCCTAAAGTCTCTGCTGGGTGAGGGCGAAGAATACGCTAGTGATAGTATGTTAGTCGTTGCCTCACCTTCGGCTACACAACAACAGTTTAGAAGCGAAGGCTTGTACCAGTCTAACTGGTATGGGAAATCCGCTTCCGACAATACAAAGTTAATATATAATTCATAATTGATAAAACTTTTCTTAAACTGGTTAAAAAATTGCAAATTTTAATATATTAGGTTAACAACGCAATTGAAACCTTTAATGGTTTTAATGACTCGACATTGAATATAATTTCAAATAAAAAAAATAGTTCCAATTATAAAAAATGTTTTAAAAAGTGTTACAATAATTGTCTATATTTTTAAAAATATGATAGAAATTTTTTAATAGGTTTACTTTGTACTAAACTTAATTTATTGAATAGTTTAAACTTATTTTAAAATAATCATCATTTTAAAATTATTGTAATTTTTTTAATTAAACGCATTTAATTCAAAATGTATTCTTTTTTTCAAATTATCAAATTTATTGAATTTGTAACAGGTTTATAAGGATTTTATTTTTTTGAATCAAAATGGTTCAAAAGTTTTAATTATAATCATTAATCTGCTGATTATAAATTTCATTTTATTTTATTAATTGTTAGAAAAAAATGATAGGGATACAATATTTCGATATTTTAATTCAGAGACTAAAAGCCTAATTCCCGTAAGCTCTATCTTGAAAAATCCAACTAAAACATAAATTTATATTTCGGGGACTTTTTAAACTCAAATTTCGTATATAAAAAATAATATGAGACTCAGATTTCAATTAAAGTTTTGTAAGGTAAAAAGAATTTTTTGTAGAAAAATATACTTGTGTTTATTGTTTTTCAAATAAATGTACTGCATCTATTATCTTAGATTTATGAAGTTATTTATATGATTAAAAATTATGATAATACTAATAACAAATTACATAATAAAAATTTTTTTTTTTACTAGAAAGTTATGCTCTTAGGTGTCAAATTGCTGACAAGAAATTTTGTTAGATATACACAGTTGTAATAATTATATTTTTGCATCTCTAATTAATTCTCGATTTATTTTTTATTTCCAAAGTGATTTATTTTAATAAATAGATAAATTTATAAATCTAAATTAAAACTTCAAAACTTTATTTTGATAATAAATGAAATTAATGTGAGAAATTCCACATTTTTGTTGTTTAGAGTTATTTTTGATAAATTTTATGAAATTTGATGGATAGACGAGATAAAGTTAATAAATCATATAATTTGAAAAGAAGAATTTTCTTTAATAAAATGCGTTTAATTGAAAAATTTAAGCTTATCTGAAAATAATCCTCATTTTTAAATATTTCTAAACTATTTAATAAATCAAATTTAGTACAAATTAGTCTCATTAAAATATTTTTATGGGATTTTTAACAATATAACCAATTATTTTAACACGTTTTAAAACATTTTTAATAATCAGAACTATTTTTTTATAGAAAATTATATTCGATTTCGAGTTTTAAATGCCTTTGAATGCCTCAATCGAGTTTCTATCCTAATTATTTCCTAGATTTATATAATTGGTTATTTTTTTTATTTTTTCATGATTTTAAATAAGAAAAATCCCATCTTTGTGAAAGAAAATTAAATTATTTGAAACTTATATGATAATCAATAAAAAAAGACTTACTATCATATCTAAAATGAATTTAGAATATTCAAAAATTGTAAAATAATACGAATTATAGCATTTTTTGCATATAAATTCCAGATTTTGTATCTAAAATACTAAAAAATTGTAAAATTGCAGTAGATTATGATTTTTGTATCGAAATTCTTGAATTTTTTAATTATAATAATATTTTATATCAAAATAATTTCAACCATTGTTTATTAAAGATATAATTAATATGTGATATTTTATCCCTTCAAAAAGTTATATTACTCGGTTAAATTGGCAAATTTCTGGACTGAATTTTTTATTTATTTTGGCTTTAATAATAAAATAGAATATCGAAAAAAAGATTGAATGTTAAAAAATCTACAAATCATCTAAAAAATTATTAATTTTATTTTCATCAGTCACTTTCATCCGCAATTTTATTAAAAAATCCGCAATAAGATAAAATAAAAAATCATTTTCCAAATTTATAATTACCATGATAAGTTTGTTTTTTTGATATTAAACACCGAATTAAATCTAAAAAAGAGGCAAAAATCAAATACCAGTTTTGTTTTATTTAACCATTTCATCCTCGGTGGCTCTTTTTGCACGATTCTCATGGTAAACATCTATGTCTTCTTTGGTTTGAACTTAAATATCAACTTTATGTTGGCTTAATTTTTAAATCCAAAAAATAAATATGCGTAAATTTAGTAAATCAGAGTATTTGAAACTCTGGATTGATATATATGAAAAAATAATAAAGATATAAGATATTTAAGAATGAAGGTTTAATGGCCCCTAAATAATTTATTTTTTTAGATTTTTATATGAAAAAAAAATCCTCAATTCTATCAAATTTAATTATAATTTTTATCCAAAATCCTAATTTAATATAAATAGAAGTAATTTATATTTGATCTATATAAAATTGAATTTGTAAAGTGAACTGTTTAATACTGAAAAAAAACATATTATAAAAATGCGGTGTAAATAAATATCATACTAAGAACAAAAAATGCTATGAATCGAATTGGTTTAGTTATAATAAATATTATTAGCAAATAAATTTGCATGTTTTAAAAAAAATTGTTTTTATTTTTAAATCGGGCAAATGGTGGTTTAATAAGAATACTGATGTCAAAAATTCAAAAAGAAATATATATGTGGGTTTTTAACGGTATTTGCGGGTGTAAATAGGGGGTGGGATGGTTATTGTCTAATTAGTTTTTATTTTTTTCCAATTATTCGCCATTATGTCTAATTTTTAATATTTTTGTCCAAAAAATTTACTTAACCATTTAATATATTTATATATTTTAGAAATGAAGTATGATCTATGATTTTGTTTTTTTCATTTCTATTTTGACAAATTTTAATAATATTTTATTACAAATAAATTATTAAAATTATGAATAAAGTTATTGGGAATCAGAGCAATTATTTATACCCGTTTTCAATATCATCGGCCTTGAATAGTCAATAAAAGCTATATGGGTGATAATTTGATGAATCAGTCACTTTAATTACGTATATTTGATATATTAAATTTAGTTAACATTAAATTAAATAAAAAAGCCATTCGATATTGGTAATAGACCTATAAAAATATATTTATTTTTTTTTGAAAATTTTTAAAATATATTAGACTAATAAACTATACCTTGTAAACTTCAAACTGAAAGATGAAAAAAAATTCTTATTAACCGAATAATCTATCATATAAGATATTAAAAAGTTTCGAAAATATCAAAGTAATTAAAATCGCTGAATTTATCTTTTTTATAATGGGGATTTGATATTCAAGTCAGAATTTTCAAATACTCATGTATATCTCTCTAATATTGTGTAAATGTGTTTCTAGTCATCATAATTTTAAAAACTGGAAAATTAGGTTTCTTTTAGTTTAATTATTTCAGTTATAAAATTTACATTTCAATGGATTGTATTAATTATGAAGCATTCATTTGGGGAATAATATATTATATAAGAATAATAAATATAAGCTTATATGCAAATATAGAGATTTATTAAAACTTTATTACGTAATTGTAACATAACCCAGAAATCTTGGGAGTTAAGCTCTTACAAAATTTTTGTGTTTAATAGCCTTGCGGTATATTAAATAGCTTAGGAAACTTTTATCTAATACTTTTTAAAATTCCACTTTTTTTTTTTTTTTAAAAAAAGGTACATTTTTAATGGCTTTGTGGAAAACTTAAATTTTTAAATGTCTTTTTCGAAAAGATATGTTTTACTATACAATCAAAAAATAAATCCTAAAATATTATCATTTATGAAATCTAACTATAATTAATGTATAAAGCTTAAGTTATAAGAGCAAAATCCAAATTACATGAATGAATGAATTATATAAGATTTTTTTATTTTCGGGCGTTGAATTTCAATTTCTTTAAATAATTTTACCATAACTCAAGATATAATATTTAATCAGTACTAAAAATGAGTTAATCAATATATATACATGCATCATGTGCATTAGTACTATCTTAAATCGACATTGAATAATTTAATACTTTGCTTTTTTCTTATGTATATTTAATAACTTAAAATGGAAACTAGATACATCATACGATTTTTATTAATGGATACTATTTTTTTATTAAATAAATTAAAAATAATATTTACTAATATTTTTTTTGGTGATGATTTAAGATTTTCATGATTAGATTTTTTTTGAAAAAAAAATGATTTTGGTAAATTATATGATATTTTGAGTAGGTAGAATTTTATTTTATTTAATTAGCTCAAATTTTGACTACGAAAAACGACTAAAAATCATAAAAAATCTTGTTATATTAAAATTTGTTGGGATAATATTGCTTATAAAAAAGTAAATTTCTTAATTTTCAAAATTGTAAAAATATTTATAATTCACAGAACATCGAAAAATGCAAATTTCGTGTTAATTAATTATGAAAGATACCTGTAGCTAAAAAAAATATATTAATGTTTCTAATATGGAACTTATATCTACAAGGCTAGCAAAAGATTATTATTTTTTGTTAACCCTTTTCAAGGAAAATCATAAAAATATGAATGGAAATCGGAGACTACGAAAATTCGTTGAGAAAAAAATTGTCTCAAATTTTTTTATTTGAAAATTCAAATGAAAGAATGATTATACAACTGCATAATTGATCATTTACTTTTTTTTATCCATAAATCGCATCGTTCAAATATTAATAAATTAATATGAAAATTCACTTCCTTCAGAATAATTATGCGTTTTCGCGAAGTTATATTGGACCATAAATATCAAAGTTTTGATAATATTAGTAGCTAATAAATACAGTCCCATAGCTTTGGTCAGAAATTTTGTCGTTTCCTTACTAGAAAAATTAATATTGCGCTAGCCAATTCCGGGATAAGAGCAGTCTATTTTTCAATAAAACAAACTGTTTAAAAATAAATTATATAGATGTAATAAAGAAAAAAAGGCACTTCCTGTCAAAAAAAGGATCATAAATTACCCAAAAATATTGATCGGAAAGTCAAAAATTTAGGCAAAATTATCTAACATAATCATCTTTAAAATATATTAAATGGTTAAGTAAATTTTTTGGACAAAAATATTAAAAATTAGACATAATGGCGAATAATTGGAAAAAAATAAAAACTAATTAGACAATAACCATCCCACCCCCCTATTTACACCCGCAAATACCGTTAAAAACCCACATATATATTTCTTTTTGAATTTTTGACATCAGTATTCTTATTAAACCACCATTTGCCCGATTTAAAAATAAAAACAATTTTTTTTAAAACATGCAAATTTATTTGCTAATAATATTTATTATAATTAAACCAATTCGATTCATAGCATTTTTTGTTCTTAGTATGATATTTATTTACACCGCATTTTTATAATATGTTTTTTTTCAGTATTAAACAGTTCACTTTACAAATTCAATTTTATATAGATCAAATATAAATTACTTCTATTTATATTAAATTAGGATTCTGGATAAAAATTATAATTAAATTTGATAGAATTGAGGATTTTTTTTTCATATAAAAATCTAAAAAAATAAATTATTTAGGGGCCATTAAACCTTCATTCTTAAATATCTTATATCTTTATTATTTTTTCATATATATCAATCCAGAGTTTCAAATACTCTGATTTACTAAATTTACGCATATTTATTTTTTGGATTTAAAAATTAAGCCAACATAAAGTTGATATTTAAGTTCAAACCAAAGAAGACATAGATGTTTACCATGAGAATCGTGCAAAAAGAGCCACCGAGGATGAAATGGTTAAATAAAACAAAACTGGTATTTGATTTTTGCCTCTTTTTTAGATTTAATTCGGTGTTTAATATCAAAAAAACAAACTTATCATGGTAATTATAAATTTGGAAAATGATTTTTTATTTTATCTTATTGCGGATTTTTTAATAAAATTGCGGATGAAAGTGACTGATGAAAATAAAATTAATAATTTTTTAGATGATTTGTAGATTTTTTAACATTCAATCTTTTTTTCGATATTCTATTTTATTATTAACTCCTCCTACTTTTTGTGCTTCTATAGAGTCTTAATTTAATTATAATTGTAACAATATTTACATTTAGAGTTGAAACTTCAAATTAAATTCTTTTCTGCATCTTTATCCTTAGGCTTTTAACAATAGGGATATAATTAAATGCTTTATACCTAAATAAATTAAAGTCAGGAGCAAGTAAACCCCTATTTTTTGATAGTTAAAATTGTAAAATATATTTCACAATCTCTTTATAGTATTTATTTTGGGGGCTTTTTTTCAGTTTTTTTTCATTAATTTATACGCTATTTTTTTACTAACTAATTCTTAGTTAAGCGAATATCTAGCAGCGACTAAGTTACCTCGATTTTGCTGTTACTAAGATAGTATCTTTAAGATCATAATATTTCATCGCTTTAAATACTAAATCGACTTATATTAAATTAGGTTAATCAATCTGTTAATAAAAAGGAATCTTTATTCAGGATAATTTATCAATTATTTTTTTTATGGTGACAAAAAAACTGGGATTTATATCAGTTTCAAACTATATTTATTTGTGTCTTACTACTTTTGGCTGGTGTCAGGTCTATTTTTACACTGTCAAGTCACATACTGAACATTTTTTAAACTTTTTTATCAATATATAGAAAGAATTAAGAATAAATTTTTTTTTGCATTATTTTAAGAAATGTACAAATTTCATTTGAAAATAAAAACAAAATTATGTAATATTATATGTTTAAAAAGTAGAGGAATCGATAGTATGCAATTAATCATGGTACAAAAAATGAAATTGATCTTTTGAATTTCATACATTATAACTGTAATATATTTATATTAATAGATAAATCAATATATTTTACATATTAGGCTATCAACGTAATAAGTCAAAATCTTTCAAAAAAAACGAAATTTTGACTAGTAGAAACGATTTATTCGAAAACCTCCAACTATTAACAATTTATTCTATCTATCAATAATATATACGATATAATGATATAGGTCGCTGATACTAAATAATCAATTTTATTTTCGACAGATAGAATTCTCATGAAAAATATTGATTATTTTTAAATTTGTTTTTTATTTGAAATAAGTTTAGATTTATAAAATTATGTATTTTTTTAAAAAATAAAACCAATTATTTGATATTCTCAGTTTTTTTTTATTAAATAAATTTTCCAATAACTATTTTTTTAATATATTTATATTCGCTATCAATTCAAATTGATCTAAAAAAATCTTTAAAAAATCTTTATCATATCAATATAAATGAACTAAGCACTTCAAAATCTAAACTTTTCATATTATTTAGCAAAATATCATTATTTACGTTATATATAATGGGTTATTATTATCAAAATAGTAGATACTCAAATCCATTGCGGACTATATTTATCTGTGCGGATAAAAATACCACTATATATGGTATTATATAGATAAAGTGTATTAGATAGGTATAAAGGCAATTTTAAGCCATTTAATTTTGGGTATAATACCAAATTGATGTTTAATTCGGATAAATATATCAGTGTAACAGCAATATGGATTATAATCAAAAATATTTTGAGCTCCTATGGATATCCTAATCACCGAAATATATGGCCTCCCCCACCGTATCAAATGAATTAGATATATTATAAAGATTTTAGTAAAAAAAATATATATATAAAAGTCTGAAATCTGCCAATATAATCATTTTTATAAAAATATAATAGATTATTTTTAAAAAAATTCCATACCTTGATAAATCTAAACCTATTTCAACTAAAAGACTATTTTGAAAATGATCAAAAAAATTTATGAGAACGCGATTTGTCGAAAATATACTTGATTATTCAGTATCAAGGACTTATATTTATATCCAATTTATTTTTCATAGATATAATTAATTGGTAATAATTGGAGATTTTCATATAAATCGTTTCTAATAGTCAAAATTTCATTTTTTTTGAAAGATTTTCACCTATTATAGTAGTAGCCTTTTTAAATGATCAACATAGGCAAATATGATGAGACTCAAATTTGGACCAGTAAAGAGTTAACTTCTATAAAAATATTTCCCCATTTTGATATTTTTGTTGGTAAAAAAATGGCCAATAAAAAAAATATATGTGATGTTTTTGAGACTTCGGTGATGAAAAATTCTTGTAGTATATAATTTTGATTATAGATATGGGAATTTGAGTGGATCTAATTTAACTTTTATTTTATTTTCTATGATTAATATTGTATTTTTATTTTGTTTAGCTGATAAAAACGGTCAATGTTTAATCAAGTGTGGCCAGTTTGGGTCGAAAACTGTCAATTTAGACAAAAATATATATATCGTTACTGGAATTATTGATTTAGACATAATAATATCGTATACGAATAACAGACTAAATTCACTGCAATCTTTATATATCAAACCAGAAAATTTCATTTAGCACTGGAATTACATCTCTACTCCTAAAAAATATTTCTTTTTGTGATTGGGCACTAAAAAAACATTAATTTTTCCCGAAAATAAGCCCATTTATTTATTTGGGTAGTTCTGTTTGATAATATTCGAATGATTTTTTTTATTAAATATTTAATGATGTCCTTATCAAGGTTCTGGTAGATTTATTAATTTTTCTGAAATCCCCGCTCCTAACACTCAAGCATAAATCATAATCTTTTAAAAGCTGGATCAAAATGTCCGTATTTTGAATTAGAATTTACCATCTAAAAAAAAGTCTCAAAATCATTTATTATATTAAATTACCATTATTAATAATAATAATAAAACCCAACTTTCGTATTTTAAATAAACCCCTTCATTTCCTTTTTTTTTATATCTGGTTTTTTCCTTGCCTTCAATTTGTTTCCAAAACTTGTAAATTTCTTTTTTTTGTTTCTGAAAAAACTTTAATATCACTTTCCTCGATTTTCCTAACTTTTGTCGTCGTTGATCTATTACATATCATTTTAATGGCCAAAATAATTGTTGCTTTGATTTTCTCTATGATGAATTCACATAATATTGGCTAAATATTTCAAATCAGCTGGTATATTATTATAAATTTAGATGAACTGAAGTGCTTATTACACATGGAGTCTAAAAATTTAAAAAAGCAATAAATTAAATAATTAAATAAATAGACAAATATTTGGGGGAAATTGGAGTATTTTTAGTACCAAAAAATTAAAAGAAATGTTTTTTAGATCTAGAAATATAATTTCAGTTTTATATTTAGCTTTATGACTAAATGCATTAGTGTTATATTAGGCTAACAGTGCAATAAGTGGGTTTATTTCAATAATATAAATTTTTGACAATAAAATTTTTTTTTAAAAAATAATTCTCCAATATTAATTTATTAAATTATTTGATTTTACATTAGATAAAAGAATATAAACCAAATAAAAAACTAGTATATTCGACATATATTGGGGTAATGACGTTATATTAATAAATATTCGTCTGTATAAATAAAACGATTTAATTGAAATAAGCGCACATTTATCAATACAACACGATAAGTTAGATAAAAAATTAATTTTCATATTAAATTCTGCTAAGTTAATAATTAATTGTTTACTTTAATTATTATTTTTTTGCTAATATAGATCAAAATATCAAAATGAGTGTATACACCCAGGATAAAATTTTTTTTGTTATTTATGATGTTTTTAGTTTTAAATTTTCAAGAAAGAAAATCAGAAATACTCTATTATTATGCATTAACAATTTCAGATAGTGTATATTAATACTTTTCCGTTATTATACAAATTTATTTTTTGATAATATAAACAAAGGAAAACCCCGTTTTTTGAAATATCGAC
>LSSL01007643.1:0-15196 GCA_001953115.1 Smittium mucronatum | reverse complement strand
GCTGCGTACTTACGGGAAAAAGGTTCAATCTACCAACCGAAAGACCTCCCCTGGAATTGCTTCAAGTATGCTGGATGACTGAGGTTACGTGCAGTCATGAATTGAGCTCATTGTCAATTATAAATAGTCTTTTGAAGCTACTGAGAATCCTAGTCAGGGCCTACTTCTAACAGGGTTAATAAAACTAGGCTCCTACCCAAACGTTGGATTGATCTACATGGCTTTCCTACAAATAGCTGTTAGACGCTGAGATCCGTCTGACTGTCGAACGCTGGGCTTTTGCACTAGACTATGTCTCAGCTGTGCTAAACGATCGGTTCCTCCTGTTTCGAGACGGTCCTCATCTGGAATCGCTGTCCTCCGAATCGCTGTGCGCTGTCTCAACTACTCGTAACCAAGAATAGTACAATGCTGTGTGAAATTTTGGTTTAGTATATTTAGAAAAGTACACTATCAAGCCCCTAAACCATGGCAAGGTATTTCACTCTTAGGGGATAACCACTTTAGATGTGATGGGATTTTATTTTAGCTACATGCGGTTCAATTAACCCTTTAAAATTTTTTAATTAGGAAAGCAGCGAAAATTTATAGCGAATTATCTGTATTCAGAGAAACCTCCATTTAGTAACATTGGAATAGTTTATCACATTAAAAATCATTAGATTAAATATAACGGTCAAATAAAGAGTTCTTGTATTTTGTGCATGAATACGGAATATTTAAGGGATTTTATTGGCCAAAAAAGAAAATTTGTGCATAAGTGCATATTTTGTGTATAATTGCCTAATTTTGTGTAAAAATTCTTTTGACCTTTTTTAAATTATCAAGTGAAAAAAAATGAAATCTTATATTTCTATTTATTCTTCGAAATTACACGAAATGTCCTGTATTTCAATTGGTTTTATACCAATAGTTCTGACACATTATTTTCAGACCATTATTTAATTGAATTTCTACAGCAATAAATTCAGACATTTTTTCTACTATAATTGGAAGAAATAAACTTGTGTGAAAAGTCAATTGAATGAACAGTCAATTAGGTGAAATGTAAATAGGAATAAAAATCACTTTTAGAAGTGGCATTAGGCGGAATGGGATTGGATCAAGTGTCGAGTAACCCTTGGAAAGAATTGTGATCTGTGTATAAAAATTGATTGGGTTATAAAAAATTATTCAAAATTATTGACTTTTTCTTTCATATCATAGTTTCTGAATTCAATAAAATGTAATATTACATCGAATAAACTTAAAAATCATGCATTTATTAATTCTGCAAACTGGTTAGCTAAATCATTTTTAATCCAATAAAAAGTTTCAAAATGGATGAGGGATGATTATTTCCCTGCAGATTCAATTTTTAGTGCAAAAACTTGTATTTGGCTCTTGTACTTCAAATAAAAAGTACAATACGCACAACCTTAATAAATATTTAAATGGGTGATGGATCAAATTGAATTATTGTTCAACTTTGATACGCAAAGATAGAGTATTAAAGCGAAATGCTTTAAATTATGTAATGCATAAGATAGCAGTACTATAATAGTAACTAAAAGAGAAAAAACAATCAAAAAGTAATGCGTATTCAAAAAATAAATAAACTAGCCAATTATCAAATGATAAAATACCCGACAATGACTGCATTTGCAACCGCAGCATTTTGGGCTGATTTTATTTTTTGATATGACATTCATACCTGCCAATAACATACTTAAAAGCTAAAAGGCGATAATAATACATATTAAAAAATAACAATGGCGACAAGAATAGTTTTGGCTGATGAGCATTGTCATATCCGAATTGGGACAATGAATTAATCCAGACTACATAAACTTTATATTTGGTAATATTATTTTTTAGACTACTTCTTTTCGTTGTTTTTATTCAATAGAACTGTTTTTTGATGTCTGATCACCTTTTTTCCGATTATAATTATAAATGTTTACTCCTAATGCGCAGTAAGAATCATACCTCCAAACTCAAATGGCTTCCCTATAATACTCTTACCTTAATAGTCTTCGTGAGTGCGTATATAATTAAGCATCATTGTTATTTATTATTTATTCATTTATTTATATATCTATTTTCCATCTTATAACTAACTCTTATTCTTCAACAAATTAATTTCTTTCCTTCCTTTTCTGGCTTCTTTCTATCCGCTTATGAATGATAAAAGTTTATCTACTACAAAAGTAGAAAAAATTTATCATCGAGATTCTTTTGAAAAATGTTCTGCTAATTCAATCAATATACATCCTTTTAAAGCTAGTGTTACTGCTGATGATATTTCTGAGCCTCCAGCTTCCATATCTGCACTGTTTTTATACTGTTCCAAGGGTGAAAAGATATTGTTAATCTTAGGGCTATTTTTGGCTTCTTTGTCCGGATTGACCCAAGCAGTTGTAACCTATTTTTTTTCACAGTATTGCTTAATATTCATCGATTACGATTCAGTCGTTAAAGAAGATGGTCTGCTTTTTGCTAATTCTAACATGGTCTCTAAGGCCAGGTCTATTAGCTTAATTTTCTTATGGATTGGAATCTTCCTTTTCGTCGTTTCTTATTGCCAGAATGTTATCTTTTCTGCTTTATCTTTGAGAATGTCGATGCGTGTTAAAGAATTGTATTACAAATCTGCAATTTCCCAAAATATGGCTTTCTATGACTGTAACGATCCAAATTTATTGTTCTCGAAAATTTCCTCCGAAATATCTGCCCTCCAAGATGGAACTGGTGTGAAATTCGGTTATATCCTCCAATTTGCTTTCACTTTTTTAGGTGAAGTGGCTCTTGCTCTTTATATGGAATACAGGATGGCATTAGTAGCCCTTTCAATATTACCTTTCTCCAGTATCATCGGTTACATAATGGGAAGATATTTAGCAAAATATGACTCTTTAATTCAAGAAAGTGACTCTATTACTGCCTCTATAATAATTGAATCTATATCCTACATCAAAACAGTCATTTCTTTTAACGCACAAAACATAGTACTGAATCGTTTTCGTTCATCTGACCTAAAATCTCAAAATAGTGAAACTTTGAAAATTAAAACCTTAAGCTTTGGTGTCAGCCTAATATTTTTTTTTACTATTTCCTCTTATGCTCTAAGTCTTTGGTATGGTGCATACCTAATTAGAATCGGAAAATCTCAGCCCTTAAATGTCTTGGTAGTTTTTTTTGCTCTTTCCATTAGTGGATTTTCATTGTCTGGGATAACTCCTAGTATAACAGCCTTATCCCTTGCTCGTTCTTCTGCCAAAAAAATTTACAAGATCATTGATTCTAAAAGTTCTGTCGATCCTATGGATTCTTCTAAAGGAATTAAAGCCGATCACATCAAAGGGAAAGTTAAGTTTATATCGGTTGGTTTCAGTTACCCAAATATTCCCGATTCAAATATTCTTTCCGACTTTAACCTAATAGCATCTCCTGGTCAAAAAATCGCTTTAGTAGGTAGCTCGGGCTCGGGAAAGTCCACTGTTTTAAATCTATTGCAAAGATTTTACGACCCCACCGAAGGATCTATTCTTATTGATGATATCGATATTAAAGAATACAACATAAAAAGTTTGCGAAGCCAGATTGGAGTTGTTAAACAAGAGCCTACAATGTTTAATTCATCCATTTTTGACAATATAGCATACGGAGCCTCTAATTATGACACTAATATTCCTTCGTTAGAAGAGGTGGAAAATGCCTGTAAAATCGCTAATATTCATGACTTCATCTCTTCGTTGCCCAATAATTATGATACTATGGTTGGAGAGAAGGGTGCTCAGTTGTCTGGAGGTCAAAAACAACGAATTGCAATTGCTCGTGCCATTATACGCAATCCAAAAATATTGATTCTGGATGAAGCTACTTCTGCTCTAGACTCCCATTCCGAGAATTTGGTCCAAGAGGCTATTGATAACTGCTCCCAAAAATGCACCGTTATTGCGGTTTCTCATCGTTTATCCACTATCAAAGAATTTGACAACATTTATGTTTTATCTCATGGTTCCATAATTGAAAATGGAACTCACAAAAACCTCATTTCATTAAACTCCGTCTATAGTGATCTTGTCTTCTCTCAATCGGGTGAACCTGAAAATAGAACAACAAAGTTTTTTAAAAAACCAGACTTGTCTGATGTTGTTTTAAAAGGCTCTTCCAATTCATCAGAAAAATTTCATTCAACAGTACCAGCTTTTATTGGCGAGAATAACTTAAATGAGAAACGGGGGATTTGGTCCTTCATATTCCTCATTTTTTCTAATGGGATATCCGTTCCTTATATTTTGTTAGGTTCAGCTGGTGCTATTATTGATGGGTCTCTATTCCCCATATTCTCTATCTTCTTCGCTAAGATGATCATTGTCTTGGGTGAACTTGATATTTCTAAACAAAGGAAAAATTCGAATTTATACTCTATTTTGGTTTTCTTCATCGCGGTCTTAACTTTTTTCTCTGTTCTTATTAAGACGTATTTTTTTGGCATAAGCTTCCAGAATCTCTGCAAGAAACTCAAGCTTAGTATTTTTAAATCTGTTTTAAATCAAAAATGCCAATTTTTTGACCGACAAGAAAATGGTACTGGCACTCTTTCCCTTAAAATTACGAGTGAACCAGGTAATATTTCTAGTTTTGGCTCTGATACATTACCCATGATTATTACATCCATTTCATCTATAATTACTGGAATGGCAATTGGGTTTTACAAAAGTTGGAGGTTGACTCTTATTGCCATTGCTCTTCTCCCGTTCATGCTGTTTTCAGAAAGTGTACAATCTAAAATCCATGCCGGTGCTACCAAAAGTGGTAAAAAGGATACTGAAAAAATATCCAATTTAATTTCTGAATCCTTACAAAATATCCAAACAGTCTCCTCTCTTTCTATTGAGAATACTTTTCTTGGATTACTCAAGGATTCGAATAAAAGACTATACAAATTTTTACTGAGAGGTTATTTGATTGGTAGTATATCCTATGGGTTTTCTCAAAGTTCTGTATTTATGGTTTACATAGCAATGTTTTATGCTGGAGCTATCTTTATATCTAAAGGCGTTTTGACATCTGAAAGTATGTTTAACGCGTTGTATGCTATTGTATTGGCAACAGTGGCTGTAGGAAGAACCTCACAGTTTCTTCCCTTTATGCCAAAAGCCCTGTTGGCATCAGCCAGTATAAATGAAATGCTTTGCAATTCACCTGTATCCAAACCCGATAATAACCAGCCTGCTGTCAGAAATGGCTTTGTTAGTGGCAGCCAAATCGAATTTTCTTACCCTAATAGGCCAGAGGTTAAAACTCTCAAAAAAGTCACATTTTTGGCTAAACCTGGACAGAAAATTGCCTTTGTCGGAAATTCTGGCTCTGGAAAATCAACGATAGTCAGTCTAATATTGAAGCTTTACAAAGCTACGGATGGTATCATTGAGGTAGATTGTATGGATGTCAATGACTGGGGTGATTACGAGCTTAGAAATACCATTTCTATTGTGAGTCAAGAACCATGTCTATTTAATGTATCTGTGTGTGATAATATTAAATTTGGGAACCCCAAAGCCACCCAATATGAGATAGAACTAGCGGCTACAAGGGCTAATATACACAAAACTATTTTAGACTTGCCTGATGGCTATAATACTATTGTTGGCTCAAATGGAGATAAATTATCTGGTGGTCAAAAACAGCGGATTGCAATAGCTAGATCCATTATTTCAAATCCAAAAGTACTATTGTTAGATGAAGCAACATCAGCCCTTGATTATTCCAGTGAAAACTTGGTTCAAAATTCCTTGGATTCCGCGTCTCAAGGTAGAACAACAATAGTCGTTTCTCACAGGATTTCTACAATTATGAACTCGGATATGATTTACGTCATCGATGACGGTATGGTTGTAGAACAAGGAAAACATCACGAGCTTTTAAATTTAAATGGAACTTACAAGAGATTGGTTTTGTTGCAGAACCTATAATTATGTTTCTATCTTTTAAGTCCAACATCAACCAACATCAGCCAACATCAGACATCATTATTTTATCTGTTTAAACACTCACAAGCAAGCATTTCATTTAATGTTAATATTTTTATAAATCAATAGTATAATAGAAGCGACCTTCACTGATTCTATTTTAAACCTCATTTGAAACATTCATAATTATTTCGTACTTAATATTATGGGCATATTTTTATTTTCATTGGCTAATATTTAATTTCTTTCAATTTTGATTGAAAAATTCGTTCGCAGCATTAAAAAATTATCATTAATAGCAAATTTATTTAAAGGAAAGCATTTCTTCTGCCAAAAATAGTATTTAAATGAAACAAATAGCACATATATAACTATCGTCACTTAAATTAAAATTAAAATATTGGTAAAGTTTCGCTCAGTATTAAATTTTGCAAATACCACTTAGTTTTTCTCAATAAAAAATAAAGTTATTCAAAGTCACAGATAGTTATTTTTAGTATAATCTCAAGACAAATACTTGACCTATAACTTCATATTCTGTCAGAATTTGAGAATATATTTTTGATTTTCGACTATTAATTCATATCTAAAAGTAAAAACTCGGGTGAATACACTGCTTCTAACGCTCTGAATCCCTCAAGAGGAAAAAAAAAGCGTGTATAATTATAAAATTTAAAGATTCTAAAAATAAGTATTCATTAATTTTATCATTTCAGTATTGATCGGAGGCTTTTTGAATTAGAAAGAAATTTTTTAAATTAATACTCTTACAGAAAACTACAAAATCCAAAAAAAAAAAGAGATACGCTTTTTCAAGATAATCCAACTTTATAAATTCAATGGATTCAGATTGGGGGTGGTTAAAAATGTTCTTTGGGGTTGGGGGAGGGGTTATAAATTTATTTTTAGCTAGTTCCAAGCTGAACCGCATATCTTTAATTTATTCCGGAAACAACCAGATTATTTATTAAAAAAAAGGGGTGAGTCTAGAGTTTAAGGTATAAGCTAGTTCATCAGTCTTCTTAAGAACATTTTTACGAGAGATAGAGCTGTTAGAGCGGCATGGGGGAGTTGGGTGCACATTTTTATAATTTTGATTTCTAATCATTTTTTTGATTTAGTTAAGTTTGATTTTGTAACTTTTTAAATTAAAATCAAGCATAAATATTTTTGAAAAAACAAACAAGATAAAATGTTAAATTTACTAATGGTAGACTATTTTTTAATATTTTTTTCGAAATACTATAACCACTTGCACCTATACCTTGGGAGACCGATTTCCTTAATAATAATATCAAGTTTTTGAAAGAAACCAAAGTAATAACATGAGCATTATTATCGTTTTGGGACTGATGATATTATACGCGAACAAAAAAATTTCCATTTTGGGATTATTATGAAGAATATTCAAAAAAATTTAACTTTTCTAACTTCTATAGCTATTTTATTAATGTTTTAATATTACATTAGAGCGTTTAAAATGAATTTATAGCAAAAAAAAAAAAAGATATCTCATTATTAAAAGACTAATAAATGGTAGGTATTAAAGAAAAGGCAGGATATGATATGATATATGATAGGGTAAAAGAGATCAATCATATTTTACAAAAAAACTTAAAAATTCCTATGACTCAACTTGCAAAAAATAGATTCTTATGAATCGAAAAAAACATTTAACATGGATGATAATGAACGGCTAAATATCAGTTATCATATTTTTCATGATTTTTTAATTTATGAACAAAACTCTCTCACTCTTACACCCACTATACTTTCTAGATATTAAATATTCGAATCTATCTGATTTTGACACTATATAGGATCTCGTAATGATTTCCCACTATTAAATAAAATCTTTTATCCGATTTTGATTTTCATGAAACGGGTACTTTTTTATTATTTTAATAATTAGATTTTTTACTTTTTAGGCATATTAGATAAATAATATTATTAAAACTGTTTTAGTTATAAAATTAAAAATCGGTTAGTTAGTTTATAACTTATAAGAAAAACTTTAAGGCTATAAAATCATCTACCATTGGATTACAACTTGTAAATTTAAAATAGGAAAATTTATAAGGCATCGCCGATGAATTTCTACAAAAAGTGTTGATTTAAAATTTTCTTTATTTAAATTGGAGGGTCAAGAGTAGCGTTTATATCCTCACATATGCCTTTATTAGATAAAATAATTCAATAGAAAATAAATCTACATCTTTTCTTGCTCAAGTTAATAAAAAAATAAACGAGATTTAAAAAAAAAGCTATGCATTTTAAAGAATGTAAGATTTAAAAGAAACTAGTAAATATCCAAAAAATTTACTTTTGAAGATTTAGAATAAAGATAAAAACATTTTATAGGTTATTTTTTTCTATTCTTGATTCGCCAAAAAAAATGAGTCTACTAAGCACAAAAACGCTGTTTAGTGAAAAAAATGGGAATTTTATACATTAAAAGTTCAAAATTACAATATTAAAAATATTTCTGATATTTTCAAAAGAACAGAAAATTTTAAAACATGTTATAATATATTTTCTATTTAGAAAATAAAACATTTATTCGCATGCGGTTTGCTGATAAATAAATATGCCAAGATTTAAATTCAATTTTTTAAAGGTAAAATGTTATATATCAGAGAATATGAATACTGACCACAATGGATTATATCCCAGATCATACCTTTGAAAATTGTATAATAAAAATTAATCATTTGTAATATTATCTAAAAAAATTTCATCCGAAAATAATCTATTTTGTTTAATTGATTTTTATAAAATTTAAATATTAAAAAAATAAATAGTTATCTATCTTTCTTTTTTTTAATAATATCAAAAAAAACCCAAATAAAATCGCAAGTAAAATCATAAAAAAAAAGAAAATTTAACTCTAAATTCAAAGAAAATTTTGAAGATGTAAACTTTGCCTAATAATTCCAATAGGACTACCCCCTAGTTGGACTAATATAGCAGGTCCTAAAACAAAACCACCAGATAAAATTAAATGTAGTTTCAAAAAATTCGAAAAAGTCTCAATCATTAAGATTGTAACGGGTACATATCCTCTCCCAAAAATATATAACCTGCTTTTGAGGTACGCATTTCAAAATAGGCTATATATTTAAAAAAAAAAAAAATTATATATTGATGATCCAGATAAAAACATCCTAACCTAGCTAGGAGATATACAAACGTGTTTCGAGATTGGAGCTCGAAGAAAAACTTTATATGCAAATTCAAAAATAAGGACTAAACAAAAGAAAAAAATAAAGAAATTATGTATTACAAAGAAAAAACTAAAATCTTAGAACCACTTAATAATCTGAGAAATATAAATATAAAGCAATCCCATCCTAAAATTTGTTGGCATATGAGATTTTTATAACAGATCATACGAATGTGTATCTAAAATCAGAGAAAATTTCGATAAAACGTCACTTAAACACAATTAAGCTAATTCCTTTCCCTCAAATAGAATTAAAATATTATTTAGAAAAAAAATGCGGAAAAAATCCCCAATTAATTAAATATTCTTGAAGTACAAGATTATTGTTATGGAAAAGTAAACTCCCCATATAGTCTTATTGCAAAAAGGAGAACCATTGGAAATATCAATGATACACGCTTATAATAAAACTGAAAAAAAAAAGACAAAGAAAAACAAATTATAAAATCAAAAAATCAAAAAAAAATCAATCTTATAACCGAAAAATAAAAAAAATTTATGGATAAAATAATTTTCATAGAATACCGCATATGATATCATAAATTATTGATTAGATATCAAAGGGTATACCACTGATAATATAACTTTTTTCAGTTAATCAGACCTAAAAAAAAAAAAAAACTCAGTTACAAAAATAGAAATAAATCAAACTATTTATTCAGAAATAAATAAAAAAACTTACTAAAATATATTTGCGGGAAAAATTATTGGGGAAATATACCAAGTCGGGAATTTTATATTGAATCTACTCAAAATCTTCTCCTTAAATTAATAAAAATCAGTGGTATCAGGAAAACTCTGAGAGGAGTTTAAAAACTGTATTAAGTAAACAAAAAATTTAGTATTAAATCCCCTAATTGAATAATTAGACAAAATTAATAGAGCTAAAATAACCTATAAAATTTTCCAGAACAGTATCGAAAGTTTTGTAAAGCTTGTCGAAAATAGTGCGACTATAAATGAGAATTATAATATAAATTATAAAAAATAATGAAAGCGCTGAAAAAGATGTAGATGAGGAAAAATATTTCTAAAAATCAAAAGCAATCCCAAAGATAATCTTAAAAGAATATCAAATACAAATTATAATAGCAGAAGATAACCCAGTAACAAAAAATTATACGAATATATAAATCAAAAAATATTTGTAATCAACCTCAAATCATATCCAATAAAAAAATAAACTATGGACATAAAAAGAGATAAAAAATTAATTGATTTAACGTCAATGGAATTTCCAATAATAAAAAAAATAAAATAAAATTGCTTATTTATAAAAAATAATAAAATAAGACTTTATATTTTTACAGGAAATTAAAATTAAAGATGCTGATAAAACTCTCTGACCCAACTATTTTAAAGGGAAAAAATTATGGTCAAAATACACTAAAAAATTTATCAATAATGAATACTACAAAATCATAAATAATATCATCTTATTAGAAATAATGATCAACATAATAATAGAAGCCCCAATAAGAAAAAAAATCGTCGATTAATATTTACACAATAATAAGAAAGACAGAAGATTATTAAATAGCTCAATTAATGAAAAACCTGCAACCAGTTAAAGCAAAGCTGAATAGATTATGAATATGGAAAAATTCAACATGGTATAAACCGAAGTAAAGGACAAATACCCCCCCCCAAAAAAAAACTACTAAAAACTAGGATAGGAAAACATCGAAAAATCTATGGATACTTAGAATCTAAAAAGTTTGATAGAAGAATTGAAAAATGAAGACTATATTTACCTGAGAAGAATATTCTGAAGTATAAAAATCGATTATTGATAAAATTTTACTGGAGACGAGCTCCATAGATATATTCTCAAATGCATACATTAGATATTAATAATTTTCAATCCATAAATCTACCACTTTCAAAATACTTACAGGTTTTTTCATTCCAATAGACCTTTTTTTTATATTTGCAGGGTTATTTTTTTGATTAAAATAAAAAAAGCGTTATCATTGGACATAATAATTTTTTATACCAACCAAAAAGAAAAAACTTATAATAACTAAGAACAATAGGGTTTTAACCAATAATGACATATACCAATGCTTATAAGCTAAACTGAATTAATGGTAATAAGAATGAACCCACAGGTCCAGAAAAAAGGGTCTATTGGAGTGAAAAAAAGGGTCTATTGGAATGAAAAACCCTGTAATTGGCCGAATAAAAACGCCAATGCCACAAAAAATTGGAAACTAAATTCATATCTTTTAGAGAAAGAAAAACTTATAAATTTAATAAAAGTAATTCTAAACAAAAAATGTCACTCATTAAGATGAAGGAAAAAAAATAAAGAATGAGTGCAAAAAAACTTATATAAGAGCTGTTAAAATCCAATTAAAAAAAAACAGAATCGGTTAATTGGATGGAAACAAATAAAATTCACCACGAATTAACAAAGAAAAAAAATTAAAAGAATATAGTATTGAATTATATAATACTGAGATAAAATCCAATGAAAATGGTATATTACGGATTAAAAAGAAACAATTGGACATAATAATTATAAGATTCAACTCCAAATGGCCAGATAAAAGTGAGAGGTTAAATAGATATTTCTTTGGTATTCTCAAATTAAGAGAAAATAAACTAAGACATTGATAAATTTCTATACGAGAATGGGTAATATATATCCGCAAAAAATAAATTAAAAACAAAATTTCTCGCTAATGAGGAAACCCTCAATGGTAGCCAATCGTTTCTAAACCAAAACTTTAAAAAAAGGATTAAAAGCCTAGAAACAATAAAACTCAAGAAAGATATCTATCAAGATAAGATACTAAAATCAATTCTGGAATCACCAGATAACTAATCTCGAGGGAAAAATTGATTAGCCTTCAAATTCTATAAAAAATTTAGTGAAATAATGGCTACAAATTTAAAAAATATTTTTAATAATTCACCTGAAATGCAAAAATGGAATGATATCAATGGTGGCCCCCTAATTGTTTAATAGAAAAAAATCTTGATCCTAAAAAACGTATAAACTATAGGCCAATTATATTATAAAATATAGACTTAAATATTTAAAACAAAATCATAAAAGATAGATTAAAAAATTTCATCGAAACCCCAATAAATGAACACCAGTCAGGTTTTATTAAAAAAATGAGATATTTTTCAACGCCCTAGCAAAATATTTTCTAATCGAAAAAATCAGAAAAATATCCTGAATGACCATTAGATATATAATAACTCTTTATCAAGAAAAAGTATACGACTGAGTTAATTGGATGTATCTGCTTAAATTTATAATTTTTTTTTGTATTTAATCAAGCATTAATAAAAAAATGTAAAAATGCCTTTACAACAATCTAAACGCGATAATAATTAATGTAGGGATAACCAAATTTTTTTCGATAAAACAGAGACTTAGACAAGGGGGTCCTTTATCACTGTTATACAATATGATAATAGATCCCATTCTAATTTTAATAGAAAGAAGAATTGACGGGTTTCGTCAGCCATTAAAGATTTTAAATTCTTAGCACATGAAGATGATTTTTCATCGGGATTAATAACAGTAATGAAGAAAGATCAATTAAATATGGTCTAAAAACTCATTTATAAGCTTCAAAAGCATAAAATAAAATATATAAAATTTATATAAATAAAAATAGAAGCTCGAAATTATAATTTACTTGATTTTAAATGCAATAAAACATATTTTAGCTTTAAATATCATGGAATTCTATTTCGTTAACATTCATATTAGTTTAAGAAAACCAAAATAATATATTCAGTAAAATTTTAAATATAATGGCCATTTGAAAAAAAAATGTATAAGGGGAACATTTATCGGTGAACAAATTTTTGATGTCGAAGCTATGGTATAGTGATCACATAATACCATTAGATAAAGTTTTCATAAATATCACCAAAATTTTATAAAAAAGTTATTTTGAAACAATAAAAAGACTCAAATAAAACCATAGAATTTATAATTGAATAAGAAATCCTATTCCTAAAATACTATAACTAACTGATAAAAAATTGATCAAAATATTTTCCTGATTGGTAACATAAAACCTCCAATTTTTTACCATTAAATATGTAGAAGGAAGTAGTGCTCTTGATTTCTAAATAATGAGCTCAGTTTTGTAAAACATTAATAAATTTCCACCAATCTGAAACTCGGTTTTAAAAATTGCAAAATGCATTTATGATACAGGTTAAATACATATTTATACTAAATTATCTAACTCTAAGCAAAATTAAGCTGCTTCATACAAATAAAAGCTTTGCCATGTAATATTAATTAAAAAAAAAATTATTCATACACAAATTCTTTTCCTTGCCTACTAATCGATTTTTATTTTTATATTTATGAGCTGTTTAAATCGATTATAGAATTATTGTTTTTGTTTTTACAAGCAAGAGGTTTGAAAAACTTACAAAATATCATTTTCTGTAAAAAAAATTCTATTTAATTAAAAAAATTAAAATTAATTTGAAGGAGGTAATTGAGATCTCTAGGCTAGAGGTGGGAATTTTTTCAAGAATTTTTTTAATAAGAATTAGAAGGGATTTAAAACAATATACACATAAATTTTGTATTTTTAGGAATAAATTCGAATTTTTCTGCCCAGATTTAGCAAGATCAGACTTTTACTTAAACTCCCGGAAAAATTAATACAAATCAAATGAGAATTCACAAGCTTTTCTAAATACTGGAACACCATTGAATAAAAAAAAAACTATTTATTCCTACCATCAAGGCTCGAAAAGAGATTGTGTTATTCAGTAAAAATTAAGGAATGATGGGTTTGAATTTCCCAAAAAGAAAATTTAAATCATTTTGTCAAATTTTGCAACAAAAAATAATATAGATTGTGATGTTATAATCTCAGTATTAAATTTTTTTATTGAAGACACGAATTTTAAGTACGGAGAACTATTCATAAGCAGTTATAGCTTGGATCCAGGAATAATTTTTTCTTTCACATTTTAAAAATAAATAAGTTTCTTAATATTGTAAAATAAATAAATAGATAACTTGAGAATAATTATGACCTCTGAAAAATTAATAAATGTTGCTTCTAGATACAGAAATCTACAAATAAACGCAACGTAAAAACTTATTAACCTAGGCTATCCAAAGTTAGTATTAGGTGTCACATATATAAACGGATCTTTTATATTATGAGATTAGCCATTTTGTAGGTCAAAAATGCAGATAACTATTTGTGGACTTTAAAAGAAATGGAAAACATATCGATTTCTATATAATTAAATTTTAACTCTAAATATTTTATTGCAGATTAAAATCACCAAATTTCTAAGGAAGTACAAGAGTTCAGACCTGAAATCACAAAGATATAATTATGGGCTCATTTTTACAGAAACATTATAAAAACAAATATATAATGAGCTGATTTCTTTGAAATAAATTTCTTGATGACTTTAGGTTGATTCAGTTATAACAGAAATTTAAAGTTTGATCAATGTTTAAAATGATGAAAAAAAATGGATTTAATTGTAAGAAATTTCGGATACTCTAAAAAAATTCGAAGAAAACCACATGAAAAAAAAACTCCGAATGGTACGAAGGTTTTTAAATATTGGGACCAAGTATAAAAAACAATTAGAACTTTTTAATCTAACCATGAAAAGTAGATATCTTTATTGGAATAAAATTAATTATATTTATTTCATAAAATCATGTCATTCAATTTTGGGTGATGTGGAAACCAAAAAGCTATACGATTTTCAATCTCCAGCTTATTATAAAGGAAAATGCATTGGAGGTAATGAGCTATATTTCTGATATATGCTTGAGCACTTTAAAAGTGTTAAAATTATGGTTTAATCTGAAGGAAATTCGTATGTTAATTTCCTAATCTAGTACACAAAAAAAGAACTGATAAAATCTTATTCTAGCCTGAAAAAATGACCAAAATATTATAAAGCTATATTTCTTATTATGGAATCAGTACAGATTAGTGAATGGTATGTGATAAGTTGCAATTAGCCTTGCTTTTTAAAAAACAAAAATTTC
>LSSL01007642.1:0-46073 GCA_001953115.1 Smittium mucronatum | reverse complement strand
CAGAAATTTTATTGGCTAATTCAAATAAAAAAATCTAAAGGAGAGAGAGAGAGAAGGTCCCTCTGGCTTAGTGTCGATAATATAAAAAATGGAAATAGAAATAAACTTTTTTTTGGTAATGGAATTCAGAAATTTTATTGGCTAATTCAAATAAAAAAATCTAAAGGAGAGAGAGAGAGGTTTTATTTGACTGTATACAATATACAGCTCTCTGGTGCTATCTGGTCAGCTTTAAGCAGCTGGCTTAGTGTCGATAATTTAAAAAATGATAATAGAATAATAAATTTTTGGTAATGGAATTCAGAAATTTTATTGGCTAATTCAAATAAAAAAATCTAAAGGAGAGAGAGGTTTTGAAGGACATAGAAGTTGACTTTAAGGATTATGAAGTTATGAAATTTATTTTCTGGTCCAATACTAAAAATCATGAGGAATGAGGATTTAAAATATGCAGAACCACAAATTTAATACAAACATCAATAATAAAAAATATTAATTCAAACAAATATTTATTAATCAGAATATTCTAACAAATTTAGATAATATTGAACCAAGATAACTAGAATAGATTGATGTTCCATGATTCAGTCAGACACAATGACAAGTTGTCAAGAATCAACTCATTGGTATTATTTGGGTTGACATACTTGTTACCGGTGTAGTCACCATTAGCGAGAACGATGATTTTCTCAACAACGTTAGTAACTGGGTGACTGTAAGTTCCATTAGCCACCAAAGTCTTACCATCACTGTAGAACTTGATGATGGAATGAGTAGAATTATAGGTAACACCGTCATCCAAATACAAAGTACCTGTGGCAGCGAAGTTAGAATCAAGTGCAACGATCAAAGTGTAATCTCCAGCAAGAGTATCCTCAACACTCATTTGTGGGGTTTGGGTTGGAACAACATTACCACCTCTGATGTGTACGTTAACGTGATTTAGAGGGGCATCCAAAGTAGCATTCTTTCCAGCACCAACAACAACGCTATGATCATACCAATCATACCAGAGAGAATTGGGGATATAGGCCTCAACGGAAGTGTCATTTTCAAAGAGAACTGGTGAGATCATAATAGCCTCACCGATCATGAACTGACTATCATTATCAAGTACATTGGTATCGGCGGGGAATTCAAAGATCAATGGACGAGCAATTGGAGAACCATTGATTGTTGAGTAACTAGCCTTGGTATAATAGTATGGAAGCAAAGCGTATCTAACACCAAGAGCACGGCGAGCAGATTCAGCAACAGAATCCCATCTATAGAGCTCCTGAGGGATACTGTCAATACCATTATGAACACGGGAGAAAGGATAGAAGGCACCGACCTCAATCCAACGGTTGCAAAGCTGTTCAGTGGTGTTGCTAAAGAAACCGCAAATGTCAGACCCAACTAGTGGAATACCGAATATACCGAAATCAAGCATTGATGAAATAGAAAAGTACAATTCATCCCAATCAGAGTTGTTGTCACCGTTCCAGTGGGAAACATATGAACCAGATCCAGCAAAAGTAGAACGGCCAAGCAAGAAAGGACGAACGTTGGGGCGGAGATCGTTCAGGAAGGCGCGAGTATTTTTTGCCATCATGTGTCCATACAAGTTGTGAACATGGTACTCAATAACACCGTTGGCATGAACAGCGATGGTTTCAATTGACTTTTCGGAAATCTCTGTCTGTGGGTTATGAATAGAATATTTAGGAACGAGATAAGTGTTATTGACATTTGGGATTCTTGGAGGAACTGCAGGGGTAACAGTCCATGGGAACTTGGGAACGACATCCTCAGCAACCCCAGAACCGCAAGAACCGGTACAGAAAGATGCAGCTTCATTCATATCAATCCACAAACCGTCCAATGGAACCTGCTCATAGAACATGCTCAACTCATTGTGCCAATATGAAGTGGCATTTGTAGCAAACCAATCTGGGAAAGCAGTGTAACCGGGCCAAACTTGACCAACATAAACAGAACCATCAGCGTTTTTGACGAAAGCATTAGACTCTACACCACGAACATATGGACCATAAGTGCTGTTTCTCTGAATAGCAGGATCAACCATCATAACCATTTTCTGCTTTTTAGAGTGTAAGTTAGCAAGAGTTTGTTGGATTCTTGGGAGAGGGAAATTGACAGGGTCAAAAGTGAAGTCTCTAGTTCTGTCCATATAATCGATATCAATCCACATATATTCCAAAGGAATATTAGCAGCAGAGTAGTTAGCAATAACCTGATCAACCTCATCAATTGACTTATAACCATAACGGCAGTTCTGGAAACCAAGAGTGGCTGCTGGGATTGGAAGAGGACGACCGACCAAATCAGTGTATGAATTGATGACATCGTAAGCAGAAGGTCCACCGAAAAAGTGCATATCCAAAACACCACCAAGAACTCTGTATTGGATAGTCTCGTTAGCCAAAACAATATCCATACCATGGGAATTGTGAAGATAAGCACCATGGAATTTGCCGGCACGGTTTTCCATGTAAACAGTATGAGAACCATAAGTATTTTGCTTGTAAGGGTTAGCGGCATCCCTGTTCCATAGAGTTTTAATGGTATCATTCACATCGCGTCTGAAAGTATCAGGGCCTTCACCAATTCCATAGATATTAGCATCCTTAGGAAGATTGCTGGTAAGTTCGAGATATTGATCTTCGAAAACAATAGGATGTCCAATAGTGTCAAACAAAATAGTATCATTACGAATAACTTGGAAACCAAAACCAGCAGTGGGGTGGTCGGTGTATTTGAAGCTGAGATCGGCAAAAGAATGAAGAGAACTATTGCGATTTAAAGAGACAACGCTTTGTGGAATCTGGTATTGTTTCATAGCAGCATCCTCAATCAAGACGTTGACCTTATTATTCTCCTCTACGGTTACGGTAAGAACGAGATCATTGATATCATTTCCATAAACATTGCAAGGAGAGCCCGATAGAGTCAAATCAGCAGTGAAACCATTGCGGATAGTCAAGACATTGCTGGTAGTGTAACCTGGGCATGGGTGGCTAGAGGAACTCGAATATTGAGCATAGGCGGCACCGAAGGCCAAAAGAGATACAGCAAGCACTCTCATATTACAGTACTAAACGAGTAGGTAAATTAGATATAACACTAAAATATAGATAAATTATTATAAAAAAGGAAGAAATCAAGCTCCTTTCGAGTATAATTTCATTTAATCTAGCTTAGCGTCACTATTTATACTTTAACAATAAAACAGCAAAAATCCATTTAGAAACATTTGGAATATGAAAAGCGTCTTAGAGTGATGAATTAAAGCGAGATCATAGTAAAGAGCAAAAATGGCTAGATTAGATTTAAGCTGGCTTGCAGCCAATAACATAAAATCATTGATGATATCTCTAATTGGCTATATGTTGTGCAGACTAATACTTTTTGTGTGGATTTAGTTTGATAACTCAGAAGCGTAAGATCGTTATTTTTTTGAGCACTTGTCAATTTACGCTCTTGAAAAAAATAAAATAGATCGCCCAAGATAAATGGATATAATGGCTTGATTTCTAAAAACAAACCCATCTTGATTTAGCGAAAAAGAAAAAGACTTGAAGTCTGGCGTAGTGCCTCTTGGACAGCAAATAGGCCATGATTATAGAATCAATCAAAGACTGAAATTATACTAAATAAAAGTTTAAAAGGAATTGCCAGTGATAGTGCAGACCACAGTTTACATAATATCTTTTGTACAAATATAGTATGTGGAAAATATCAATGGCAACCGGCCACAATCCGATATATTTATTGAGTTGGCAACTGGGCAAATCTCTTGACAAAAACAAAACAAAACTACTGGATTAACCCCCTGTTACAAGTCCTATTTGTGTCCTTAATGCAGAAACCCAATTAGCCAATATTTATACATTGCTAAGGAACTGGTCGAATATTATGGAAGGTTGAGATGAAGGACGAATGCCAAGCGTGATAACTCTATGCCCTATTGCAGATGCCTATTTTCTTTTCGCCTATGGCATAATATTTTTTCAGCTACCATTTGTGTTTTTTTCTATTTGTTTTTTTTCGGAAGTTTTGCTACCCCTGTTTGATCAATTTAATAATTCCCCTTATTTATTAGCAAAGCAATATTGATAATTAACGATTTAAAATTTTTTTTTAAATTTTTTTTTGTGTCACCGAATTTTATTGTATTAAAATATTTGTATTTGCTGAAATAACTTCCACTTAAGCATCTCGGGGTTTAAAATGTTTTACTATTAGCAGTAACGTTTCAGGTAGTAGCCCCCTTAATCCTTTATTCTTTAATAACCTTTGGTTATTTTGCTTTAGTCATGAAACTGATTTACCAAAATTGTATGAATTCTAGGGGCTAGCTTAATTGTAGGACGATATTTGACTTTATGAGTCAAGAGATTTAACCCTTTCCGGACCCAAATTTAAGCCTAATTCCTATCTATGCGAATTAGCCATTTATATTGGCCCAACTTTTTGGCTTATCCAATAGTATACAAATAATATTTGTCTGATCAAAACATTGAGCGAAAAGCGAATGCCATTTTTTGTATCATCGGTCCTGAAAGGGTTAAATATGCTTCAAGCACCAAATCACTTAGTCTTCTTTTTTTTGCACTTTATTTTCATGTTCAAAACGCCTCCCTCGTCTGAAAAAAATACCTATTTAATGTTTTTGGAATGTAATTTTTTTTTTTGAAAGAATCGAGAAATAGTTAGACCTAATAGAAGCCTTATTTGATTTCATATTCATGCGCTTGACGCCGCATAACTTTTCTTAACCAAAAAAACCCGCGAAGTTCTGTATTAAATCAATGCGGACAAATATTTAGCTGTTCGAATTTCTAGAAGTTTGGCTAATATTTAGCTGTTCGAATTTCTAGAAGTTTGGCTAATATTTATATGTAGAATAAAGGTCTGAGCTTTTTTTAATGTGAAAATGTCCACTCCAATGATTTTAAAGTATTATAAATATTCATAGAATTACCCCTTAGTTTAATAAACCCTTATTTGAAAACGTAAACAATACACCGAAATCCGGGATTAAATATTATTAATTTATATTCCATATTTAGAAATAGCCGTTAAAATTATCAAACCTGGTCAATATTTAGATTGCTCTTATAAGCCATGCGTGTTCTTGGCTTTCTATTTTCCATAACTGTATACTTTTTTTTTTGGCTGAATAATTTTAAAATAAATTCTGCGTAGAAAAAAAAAAGGCTGAATAATTTTAAAATAAATTCTGCGTAGAAAAAAAAAAGGCTGAATAATTTTAAAATAAATTCTGCGTAGAAAAAAAAAAGGCTGAATAATTTTAAAATAAATTCTGCGTAGAAAAAAAAAAGGCTGAATAATTTTAAAATAAATTCTGCGTAGAAAAAAAAAAGGCTGAATAATTTTAAAATAAATTCTGCGTAGAAAAAAAAAAGGCTGAATAATTTGCCCTTCAGACTCGACTATAAAATAGAATCGGGGTGCAATCAGAGAAGCTTGTTTTTTTTTTAGATATTTTATTGCAAGATCAAATGGCTATTTATTACTGTTGAGGATTTAGTAGTGCAAAATATAATAGCCATTTTATATTTATTTAGAACAAATTCCATCCACTAAAAAATAAAACTACACCAATACTAAATAGCTTAATAACTACATGATTTAATCCATCAGAAAAAACCTCTTTGCTACAAATCCCTATGGCAACACTGCAATGCTGAGAACAATATCTATTCTTTTTCAACAAATTAAAGCATTAATACCGAATAAAGTTTTGTCGGCAGACATTGTGAATTGACGCATTATTAATTCTAGTCATTAACTATTATTCAGCCAATAAATGTAATGTCCAAGCGATTAAAGTATGAAACACAGATGGGATCATGATAAAAGAGCCACCTTTTTCTTTATAATGTGATTTTCTCGTAGATAAAAGTATCGCGTTATTATTTTTCTCAAGATAAAAAACTCACTTAAGCCTATTAAGGTCTTTGAAAAAAATTATTATATGGAATGAGACGAATGGAGCGCCACTATTCTAAATATAGTTATATATCCTCTTTTATACTGCCAACTGTATACCAAATTGGGAATTGATAAATATCAGTCATAAGATGCTCCCCTTTGCTTTTTACTATTTCCTGACGATGCCTACAGTGCGGCTTCGTGTGATAATGAACTAAATTGCATAGGGATCGATATTTAAATTAGTATCCAGCTTTCTTGTGTGTAATGTAAAATTTTCACGTTTAAAAAGTGGTAAAACAACGAGACCAATAAGATCAAATCAGCCCATATTATGTGAAAGCTTTATTTTATTTTGTTTCATGCTAAATATTTTATTTTTTTTGTATTTTTCTCCTATAAGACTTCGAGTTATCTACAGGCTAATTTTTTTCAGTCTGGTTTCGTTTGAAAAGATATTGGTACAATTCAGGGCATGAAGGTTAATGATTTCGAATTAGTTATTAGAATAAATTTCCCGTAAAAAAAATATTAACAATTTCAAATTTTTTTTTTTTTTTTTTTGATAGCCAGTCTTTATTGACCCCAGTGGACTGTATTAGGATATGTGCACACATAGCTGATGGGATCAGTAAAAAAAACATTGCAAAGAAATTTGAGGACAAGCTTACCCCTGAAATCTATAAACCAAAATGATTCGGATTTATCTTATCTGGTTTAGTCCCATTTGTTAGATTTGATTAATGAAATAAAGCTATTTGATTTGACTTTTTGTATTGTAAACTCTTATCAGCCTATGATGCTAAATTAACGCAGTTTTTCGGAATTTAATCGAATGAAATCTTATTTTGATTGCTCTGAAACACAGTACTACCTCAACCCGTTCAAAATTCCGTGATACAAAAAAATAAATACTCCCCCCTCCCAACCATTATTTGGCCTAAAATTATTTTGAGCTCCTATTCGTGTTACCTGATTTCAATTATTCGACAAATAAAAAGTTGATTCAATTAAAAAATCCAACTTTTAATAAAATGTTAAAAACAAAAAGTCGATGTCATTTTCGTACCGCCAACCATGAAAAGGATTAAGAGCAAGCTAATCAAAAAATGGCATGAATTCTCGGTCTGCACAAACATTAAATTTCAAATAGAATTTAATGCTTTTTTTTAATTTAATTGTCAACCAAATAGAAAATGGAAATTTCAACAAATACAAAAAGGATATCACATTTTGATCTTATCGATTAGATGTCAAATAAATATCGATTTGTGTATCATAGCATCGTACAAGCAATAAAGAAATCAATCCATACATTTACTAGAATTGACGAATATCATCCCCTTTAACATTTTATTTATGGAGAAGCGTCATTTTCAGTTCACTTGTATTTCTGTAATTTTATTCTATCAAAGCTGGATTGTTTAATCCTTTAATATGCAGTTCACAGAAGTATAATTACTCAATCCTCTTGGTTGAGATGTACCAGTCATCACTACGAAATGAAGACAAATTCCTGATACTTTCGTGAAAGGCCTAGATTTTTATTCAGATATATTGTAGAATGATTAATTTAGGTTGATTATGCTATTTATAACCAACATAAATACGATCTTTACTTTTCTTTTTGTTGTTATTAACTCCTATCAAAGATGAGTTTTGGCGGCGCCCAATTTAGCCATTAGTAGCATTCATCAAATTCAAGAACAAAAAACCCTGTTTTTAATTAAACTTTATGTAAGCTAAAATTGACCTGTTTAAAACTATTTTTGTATTATTTTTCGCCTGGCTAAATGTCAGTATTACAAAGGTAACATAACTAATTAGAAATAAATAAAAAAGCAAGTTTCATTGATGAATATTGTAGGCTTATATTTTCCAAAAGCTTTAAAAACTAACTGAACATTCCTATCCCAATTTAAAATGTGATTTAAATAATATCGAATTGTAAAGAAATACAATAATGGTGAGAGGCGATCAGAGATGTGCACATTTTATAAACACCTTCAAAACAACAGCTTAACTTTATAGAAGAAAAAAAATTGAACCCTAATTGTAGGAATTTTTTCTCAGCCCCATCCTATCTCTTAAACACTGAATATGAAGATGGTGTATTGGTGCTGTTTACTAATGTTGCTACTTATCTCATTGAAATTAAAATTCTTTCTTAACTAACTTCAAAAATCTTTACAATATACACTTATATTTCTTTTTGAAGTCTATCCTTAACTTATATTGTTCAACAAAACCAAAAATACCTATCCCTCTATGGCAAGTAAATCTCCATTTCCCCCACACATTAAAGTTTGCTGACTTCAACGCGGTTTAGAGATTTCTAGTATATAGACCACTAATTTTGCCCTTAGAGAAAAATAAATCATTTCAATCGTCTATATCCTTTCTAAGTATTAAAAGGCTATTCCCATTAGCCTACCCTTGGTTAAGTTACTATGCCCCGTAAAATGTTTTACCCTTATAATACATTGGATCTAATTGTATATGTTGTATGTGGTTTTGATTATTTTTTGGTGGTTTTGATTTCTAAGTGATTTTGATTCCACATTTTTTTAACAGTTTTTTATTAGATACAAGCTCAACTAATTTATTCTTTTATCCAATACATTTTTTATTGTATTTTTGCTATGTAATGGAAGCTCCAATTAATTGATGTAGTTTTATGCACAAATTTTTTAGGGTTATTAAATAATGGTTGGCTATTAATCGTCAATAAAATCACACCAATCAAGCCAAAATTAAATGTGATCCACTCAAAATCTCACATCCATTACCAAAAATACTTTTTACAAGCATTTTTCATCACCAAAATCTTAACTCCATCACCAAAAAAAAAATCTTATTTTTATTGGCCATTTTTTATTCACAAAAATATGCTTCTCTAGATAAGCCTTCTGGATGGAAATTAAGAACTCCGTGCGAATAATTGTTTTCATTTTATAATATTAAATATTTGTAAAAATATAATGTGATTAAATATATTCAAAGGTGGATTTAGGATAAAAATTAGGAAAGTATTTCATTTAAATGAGAATTTTTAAAAACAAATACAATTTTACCCAACCAAATGAACTTAAGTAAATACTTATGCGAATTTCATCCAATAAATGCGGAATTAATTATACTCTGCTAAAATCAAAGAAAGATTTAGGTAAAGTCCAATAAGAAAATTCCGAAAAACAAAATACAAGTGTAAACAACTATTAGATTTATAAAAACAAAAACTGCAAATTATATTGTTAATATAAAAATATCTAATTATAAATAGCTGAATTTATGACACTAATATTATAATTAAATAGTAACAGTTTAAAAAAATTTAAGATTATATTCCGTGTAACACCTTTTTATTTAACCATAAAACTATTTTCATTGGTGATTTTAAAATTATTGAGTGGAATTTGGTCGAAAATGAGGTATTTGAAAATCAAAAACAATTTTTGAGGGTTGAATGTTCCAAGAAATCAAAAAAATACTATTCAGCTGTTTACCGCTGCTACAATTCTAATATTATTAAGTGCGTTTTCAAAGCTAGAGTTATAGATTAAATGACGGAAGAATTACAACATACATAGTAAATGAACATCACCAAGATTGTCATAGAGACTCTAATCCTGATTACAAAAAAGATATTTTGGATCTTTATAGTCTTGAGGTAAAATCTAGTATGATTAAAAGAAACCCCGAAAGTGATAGAATAATTCTGGAAATAACCAAAATATACACCACAGTGAATAAAAATAAACGTAAGTCAGTTAATGCGAGTTTAGTTACGACTGACATTTTCGAAGAAAACTGAAAAAAATACTGAGGGTTTGGGATTCTGAATCACCCTATATTGCTGACTATTCTAGAGATATAGAAGATATAAGAGCATTAATAACTTCAAAAAATCAAATAAATTATTATCGAAGTCCTATAATATACATATAGACTCTAATTTCAAAACTATATATGGATATTATCCTGTTATCATTACAGAAGTTACCGACATAAACCAAAAATTCATCCCCATACCAATCTTAATTATAAGTAGAGATGATAGGAACTCATATTTATGGACACTTCAAATTTTAAAAATCCAATCAGAAAGCTATGATTTAATTTGGAGTATAAAAAACTTAGTATCAGACTCTGCTAAAAAAATAACAAATATATTTGAGGAATTCGGTATAATCAATCAAAAAACAAATTGCTGGTTCCATGTTGAAAATTTTTTTTGGAAAATAATTGTAAAAAAAGAGGGGAATCAGTTTAAAAGAGTTTTGTATAATGATTTATGGGGGATGCAGCTTTTACCAACCCAAGAAATATTCAATAAGACCAAGGATTTATTTTTAATTAAATTGAGGCACTTGGATATTTTAAGTGAAATCATATACAAAATCGAAGATTCGTAATTCAAATTAAATTCGAATTGGTATGAAGGTTATATTTTTTACCCTTCCACTAACAATGGTCTTGAAAGATTTAATAGAAAAATAAAGAAAAATCATCAATCTTGGAAATCATCAAACGTGCTCAATTTTTTGGATACTTCAATTAAAATAATCAATGATCTCGATGTTTGTCTATTTTCTCTACCCCAAAAAATGTGTTTTAACAATATACATCATCGATTTCAAGAAATTTTTATTTAAAATACGTTTCAACTAATGAGAATATATTATTTTTTTTGTAATAAATACAGAAGAGATTCGATTGAATAATTTAACTAGATTTAAAAGAAAATTCGATGGGTCAAATTTTGAAAAATTTAACATTATCATAACAACATTATCTGAAAATATTTTTTTATTTGTTAATCATACTGCAACGCACTGGAAAGATTGTTTTGCTGCTGCTAAAATTTTCTGAAAAGAAAAAATTATGCTCATGTATATTGGTATCTTAAATAAAAAAAACTTCAAATACTAATATCGGTTACATCGATACATCAGAGAAAGTCATTAGGAAGACCAAAAAAAAATTAAAAAAAACCACAGTTTAAGATCTGAATTGTTCTAAGATCAAATAATATCAATAATGACTGGAAAATATTTCTATTTTCTTATTATTTATATAATAAATTGGTTTTAAAATTAATAAAAAATTACTATAATGAATATTTTTATTAAATATAATTTTGGCTTTGTACAAATTAAAATTTACAAAAAAAATATTAAAAATCACTAACCGAAAAAAATATTATAAAAATCTTAATAATTTTTAAAAAAACAATAAAGAATCATCGATAAAGTAAGAAAGAGAAATAAATAATATAAAATGAACATATCCTTATTAAATTATTATAAAAAATAATAAAATAAATTTAGAAAAAAACAAAAAACAAAGGACAATGCAAACGACTATATTACTACAATTATCATTAAAATAATTTCCCAATGTCCCAGAAAAATAAAAACTAACACGCTTAAAAAAGTACCCATCAACCTATCAACCTATGAACCCATCTTCTCATTAATCCATTATCCCAGTAAATCCAATGTTTCAATTTCTATTAATGATAAGTATACTTATAATCGATTAATATACATTTCATATAATGTATACATTTAATCCTTCTTATTCTATACACATAAAAAATTAAAATTATGATCTCAATTTTAAATAATATTAAAATTGCACTTATTGAATATATGCTTCATAAATCCACAAAAATACGTTTTGACTTATTTATTCTAAATTTATATCTTTCTATGTATAATAATACTTTTATTAATTATTACATAAATACAAAAATAATTATTTAGAGGTTTTTTATCTCTATTTTAAACAAGTGTGAAATTAAATAAATATATATTTACCTTATATCATTTGTCTATCATATTACAATTTAATAGTTTTTAACTCTTAGTTCCATCCATTTTCAATGAGTCTAATTGATTTTTATTCTATAGCTCACATCTAATTTCTTGACTATTGTTTAGTATAATTTAATTGTTATTGATTTGGAGAGACTGGAATTTTTTAATGGATATAGTGGTTTAAAAGATATAGAACATATCTAACTGATAAAAAATAACCCAGTTTTTATATGAAGTTCTAAAAGTACAAATTGATTCTCAAATAATATCATATTTTTGTGACTAATTATATAAATTCGAAATTTAAGACCATCAAATCGAGAAATATTTTTAATTTTATAAATTTAGACGAGCTGCTTATGAGTTGATTAAAATCTCCTGTTTTTTTATCATGAATTACCTAAAATGGCTATATAATAATCAATAAGGCTTATTTGGCTAAAATTTACCTTTCACCTAATAAAAACGCTTAATTGTTAATAATAGGACGTGAGATTAATTGTTAAACTAAAAATTAATATACATTTCACACTAATAAAATTGATAATTGCTTTCTTAGATTGATTTAATATTATATTTATAAAATTTGGAATCATCTATTTTAAGCAATAAAAGTTGTTAAAGTTAATATAAATTTTTTTAAAATAATTAAGCCGTTCTCATGATTTACAGGTGGAATTTGACGGTTTAAGATGGTTTCGTTAAATCTAATTATATGACATATTTTTCAATCTGTTATTTTATTTATTTTGATGTTAAGATACAATATAACTTTTGGAAAAAGAAGCAAAAAATATCTAAAATTCCCTCAAAATCATTTGACACGAATTCTTTTCTTTTTTTAAAAAACAATGTAGATCAAAAAAAAATTAGAGAACTCGACCCCAAAACATTTGATACACCACATTTTTATTGAACAGAAATATATGAGTAGGAGTTTAATTACTCAGGCTTACGTAGAGAAATGAGTTATGACATAAAATGTTAATAAAAAACCTTATTTGCCTACAGAATCATAGCTATTATGCTCGGAGATTCTATAATTATTTTAATGGATGCTACATAATTAATAATACCAGTTGAGCTATAAATTTGTATATAAAAATAACTTAAACTTCAAGAAACCCCATTCTTGTTTATTTGGAAAGTTTGTAAAAAAATCTTTATCCAAGTTTAGAGAGTAATGCATAGGGATTTAGAAAGCTTCATTATGAAGAAGATAGATTTAACTATCTTTAATTCTTTACTTTATTTTTGAAAATCTTTAATATTATAAAATGAAAACAATTATTCGCACGGAGTTCTTAATTTCCACCCAGAGGGCTTATCTAGAGAAGCATATTTTTGTGAATAAAAAATGGCCAATAAAAATAAGACTTTTTTTTTGGTGATGGAGTTAAGATTTTGGTGATGAAAAATACTTGTAAAAAGTATTTTTGGTAATGGGTGTGAGATTTTTAGTGGATCGCATTGTATTTTGTTTTGATTGGTTGTGATTTTGGTGGCGATTAATAGTCAGCTATTAAATAATGAATTTGTTCTGAAAGTTATGAATTTCAAAAAAAGAACTCGTATAATTAATTCTTTTTTTTAAAAAAAAAATCAAGATCCTTAGATTTTTATGCGAGTCTTAATCTCATATTTAGCCTATATAATCTATTGGTTTAATATAATAATCTTAATATTAATATTAAAATTAAAATTAAAATTAATATATCAGATTTTTGTATTGTTGAACTTCAAATCCGAATATAATATAAAATGTAATAATTAAATTATTTTCATTTTGCTGAATGGGTTTTATATTAATGAAATATATAAGATTTGATTTACATAAAAAAAACTCAAGATCTAATATAATAAACAAAGAATAGAAATATATATCACAAAATAAAATTTTAAAACCATTACAAAATGTAGTTTTCTAGATATAATTATTTATACAGAAAAAAATTTTATTCAAAATTTTAAGGGTTTATGCAATGCTTATTTTTCAGCCGAGTTAAAATATAATGGAATATAGTTTATTTATATTATTTTATAATAAATAATGTGCTAATTATAGATAAGCTGATAATCTATTGAGATTTATTAAAAATATGTGAAAAAGAATGCTTTTTTTTTTTTTTTCAATACCTTTTATTTTTTGACTTGAAACCATACCATCAATATATTTAAGAGCAGCTACAATATTATAAACTCAATTTATTTTTGATAATAATTCTCTAAATCTAAGAGTTATAATTTCAATTTTAAATTTAAATTTTTACAAACTTCGCTCAGTTTTTTTTACATATTTTAATATTTTATAAATAAAATTAAATAATGGGTATAAAGGTGTCAGATTTTAGCAGAAAATTGTTTTTATGTACTATTCTTAAACTTTACTGGATACTAAAGATCGAATAAATTTCAAAATAACCACAAAGTGATATAAATTGAGATAAATTTGGAATTACATTTCTAATTAAAAGAAGTGCTAGTTTACAAAATGTCGAAATTTCATGATTTCATTTTATAAAATTTCATATGTCCCTAAAAGCGGAATTGTAACTTTTTTATTAGCTATTATACCATCCCAAAAATTGGTTTACAAAAATAAATCTAATTAAAATGAAATTTACAACAAATCTACTCAATAATTCTGGGGTTTTTAAAGAGGGATTGAAACAGCTTTCTTATTTTTTAACCCTTTCCGAGTTCGAATTTTCCCCATCTTCTGACAGTATAATCAACAGTTTCAATTGGCTTAAACATTTATTATATTCAATAGTATATGAATATTATGAATCTAATAGAAAAAAATAAAACTAATTATAGTAGTCTATTTTTTGAATAAAAACACATAAATGAAAAAAAAAATTGAAAAAATTTGCACAATAATACCCCCCCCTCCTATTTCCATCAAACCCCTCGATAAATGTTATTATGCAGGTTCACTGTAGAAAAAATTTAGGTAAATCAATTTTTAGAACTATTTATTAGCGAATAAAATTTTTAAATTACGCTTTAGGAAATATTAGACATTTTGTGAACCGCTCTTAAAAGAATTATAAATTAATAGTATACATTAATTTTGCAATACATTCTCAAAATTTTCAATCCAACTTCTTTAAAAGTGTTCAACAATTTAAATTTAAATTTCTAATTGAAATTTGAAAGCATAAATTTTTATAGTAAAGTGGGCATCATAGGTTTAATAAAGCTATTGTGATATATTAGACATAAATGTAAACATTTAAGGTCAAAGCTATCTCTTATTGGCAATAAATTCAAATTTAGATTGATATTTTTTATTTGATTTTATTGGACCAAATGAACATTTGAATAAAATTTTCAAATATTTCATTTTCTAAAGAATATATTAATTGAAGATATAAACCAATAATGAGAGGTTCAATATATCACTATTCGATAACTATAAAAAAAATAATCAAAGCCACTTGGAAATCAAAATTACCTGTTAATCAAAACCACATACAAAAAATATGTATATAATTATCAGCAAACCACCAACCCCTATTTTTTTAAGTCACATATTTTTTTCATTCTGTAAGAGAACCATCAATTTTTTTTTACAGTGCAAATTACGAGATTATTATAGATAATAAAATTTCATAACATTTTACTTGAATCATTATTTAGTTTTTCACTCCAAAAAATTGATTTCATACTACAGAGTTTTATCAAAACATGGGGATAAAATAATACACACGAGACCCTTTTATCTAATCCTTTACATAAGAAATTTTTTTATTAACTCAAATAATAATACCATATATAATTTAAATAAATACAGTCATAGAAGATAGAAATTAAAATATCTGCTATAATAGCTTGTTCTCAATTAGCCTGGATGAATTAAATATTTAATATATCATTCAAAACCAAAATAAATATATACATGTAAAATTTTCTTACTTTTTGAGTTGTTTTGGGGTCTCATACTACCGATTTGCCTTTAACGCTGTTAATAAAATTACGATTTGGTGATTAAATATTAGCTTTATAGCTTATAATAAAGACTATTTTTTTCTAAATATAGACTAATTATATCACAATCAACGTCGATCTATTATGAGTGGTTTTAATATCAATGGCCCAATAAATTTTAACGAAAAACTCAAAAATAATATTGTTTTCTAAATTTTTTTTTTTTGATTAGGACGAATTTGTATTTTTTTATAATTTTGAAATCCTAATATTTTCAGTGCTTCAATATTCAGGAATCCAGATTTTTTATTGGTTTTGATTAAAGTGTATGTTTTTTTTTCTTAAATTTTTTTTTAAATAATTATGATTCAAAAATCCTTTAATTGCTAATTATTATATTTAATTTTATTATAATATCATTGGGAAAATAAACTATAACTAAATTCAAAATAGGAATTAATGAAATATTTATATACCTATTTTAATATACATATTATAAATACCATTAAACCAATTAAGGTCTTTCAATTTTTTTTTTTTTGATAAAATCATATTAATTTTATTTTAAAAATTCTCAATTTTGATTTTAAATGCTTTGTATCGTGATTAATTGATTAATGATGGATTTATCTGAAAATTTTATTAGATAAATTATAAAATCTGAAAAATATTTCCGAAGTATTTGAGACTTTTTCAATTGGAAATCGGAAAGCTTGAATTATCATTTCAAGGATAAAATAACATTTATTTTCGATGAATTATCTGAAATTAGTTTTTATATACTTACTAAAGAATTAATCTTAAATATAATTATATTTGAGTTAACAGAAATATGCATATTTAAGCTAAGCTCTCGATTAAGATGATATGCCACGTAAAATTTCATAAAAAAGTGTATAGAGGCGCTTAAAAAAAAATTCGGAAAATCTAATATTTTTTATTGGACTTAAATTTTAAAAATGACTAAAGCTAGTTTTTGCGAGACATGCATCTTTTAAAATTACGGATATAAGTTTTGTTGTGATTTCTTAACGGTGTTTTTGTAAATTTAAAAATATATTCGTGAAGATGAAGAAAAGGATGGGATAAAATATAGTTATTTAAACATATATATATATGTTCCGGATTATTTGGAATGGATTTTCAATTATTTAGTTTTAATATTAAATTCAGAAATTATATTAAATAAATTATTTTTTAATTGATAATTTTTAAATAGTTTTTTCACAGGATGATATATAAAGTAATTATTATTATTTTTCTGACTAAAAGCAGCTTTTAATTTTTTAATTATATATGATTTAATACCTTTTATATTCGAATTTCGATCATGAAATATTCTGTTAATTTCCAATTGAATTATAATAGTGCGAATATTATTTAAAATAAAACTAAAAAAACGTAAAATAGTCTTTTTTTTGTTTAAAATTGGGATCATTATTAAAAAATCAATAAAAATGTTCGACTTAGGAATATTTAATTTAATTTCATACCATTCATACTCACAAACCATCTAATTCCCAAATTAGAAGATTTATCTGTAATTAATCCAATTTTTTTTTGATATTTGATGAATTATCCAAGAAACAGATCATTTTTTATGATTAGAAATCAATCACTTTTTGAAAATATATTATTTCGGTGCTTTATTTTTTTAAATAAAGAGTAATTATATGAATTTAATATCATTTTTTTAAGTTATTATAAAGGATTTTTGTATTTTTATAAGCATATTAAAAATTTAGTAGATGACTTATTTCGTCAATAAATATATTAATTAACTATTTTAAACATTTATTTCGACAATATAATCAATCAATCTATTAATTTAAAAAAAATATTACGTTTTCTATATTTGATTTATTTGATAAAAATGGTAATTTTTTTTTTATAAATTATGATATAATCTAATATAAAATTATAGTAATTGAATGGAAAATTTTTTTCTTGAAAAATTTTCATTCTTTAAACACGAATTTAATATAAAATATTATAAAATGATTAATTAAAACTAAAATTGTACAATATATGATTACAAATATTCAATCAAGTTAAAAAATCTTAGTTCAAAAAATAATCCGTTGATCTACCAACTGCTTACCCACTATTTATTTCTTCTGGTTAAAGATCATATAATAGAATATTTTTTTAAAAATTTTATTGAAATCTTATTGAGGTAAACGAAAAAATTGAACCTCGGGTAATAATTGGTTAATGAAGAAAAGATTTTTTTTGTGATTTTTTGGTTGCATGCTATATAATTTCATACTCTATTATAATTTAATCGTTTTTTTTAATTCAGAGAATGCAGTTTATTTTTGGTGAATTTTTATAAAATATTGCAAAAAAAAATCTATAATTAATATAAAGTCACAAATATATATATATATATTTAGATTAAAATAGGAAATAGGTTTTTTTCAAGAATTTAAAATTTCATCATGATTTAATCATAATTACATTTTACATTAGGTCTTAATTTTTAATTTCATAATTTTAAAAGCAAAAATAAAAATTTTCATATTTCCGATGAGATTAATCTGTGTAAATAGATAACCAATAAATAAATTATTTATAAATTAAATTTAAATACTATCTGATTTTTATAAAAAACGCCTCAAAATAAATAAATTTCTTTTTAAGTTTCAAAACTAACATTTATTTTGCTTGGTGAAATGAATAAAACATTGAAAAACTTCACTGAGATATCTAAATTTTTCTTGATAATTTTTAAAATTAATACTCAAAATATCTTTTGTAAAAAAAAATTAAATTTTATCTAGACAATTTGCTTTAAAATAAAAGTTATTTTCATGATTATATGAATCTAATAAACGTTTTTATCGCTAACAGAGAAAGACAAGTAATTATATATTTTTTTAAAATCCGAATTTAGTTTATTAAATCATTTAATCATTTAATAAATTGATTTTTTCATGAAAAATTATATTTTTTATAGTTTTGTTGAATATTAGAATTAACTGTATAATTATAAGTTTATAAGAATAATTCAAAGTCAAAAAATTAAAAAAATTATTGTTCGTATTTTTTAAATATAGTTTTTTATAAGTAAATCGATATCTTTAAAAGCTTAAATAACATTAAATATTTGTAGAAGCGACAAATTTTTCGATTCATAGACCCAGATATTATTATTTGATCATATTTTGAAATCTTTACCTTCTTCAAAACCTTACTAATTTATATATTTTTTATTTTTAATATAAAGATTCTAAATTATAACACAAAAATAACAATAAAGGGAATTAAATGATACTTAAATCCTGGTTGATCAAAATTTCAAGATTATTAAACCCAGAAAATCACAAATTTAAAAAAGCTATATAACAAAATACGTCAAATGAGACTATAAAATAAAAATTTTATTTCATAATTTTGTGGAAATAAAAACTCTTTTATATCAAATTAAAATATTGGTGCATACTATTCAATAAAATTGGTTTTGAAATAACGTTATATACAACTGTATTTAATCAATAGCATAGAGTTTTTTTTTTCTTATAAAGAAAAAAACACATGGAATTACTTTTAAACATATGTTTTTTTATTAATTTATAAAAATGCTTATTTTTCTTATCTTTGTCACATTATAATATAATTTGGATATAAAGATACCTTAAATTATACAATTCTATAAACTTGAAACTTTTTATTGAAGAGAAAAATAATCTATTTTTTTTTTATATAAAATAAATAAAATCAAAAATCACAATAAATTAACTAAATTCACATATAATCTTAAAAAAATCAACAATTATATTTAATAATATCAACACAGCTTATTTTAATTTTGGCTAATGTAGGATTATATCTACACAGGTAAAAGTCAGTTTATAGTACTATATAAATTATCTAAAATTAACGTGAATACATTTTAAAATAATTTAGACCCAAATAATTCACGATAAGTTTATGCTAGAATATTCATCTTCTAAAAACAATTTATTTGAAAAAATAATTAAAACCATAATTCCTTTGTATTTAATTTAACGACACCTTTTGAGAGTTTTTTTTTGATATGCTATAGTTTAAAAGAGGTTTAAAAAAGCGTATTTTTATTTGAGATCTATTGTATAATTTGATAAAAATTGACATCTCATACCAAAAAAGATGATTTTTAATTGAATATTATTACATTAATCATATGTATTATTTTTTTTACTTTATAATAATATAAAAACCAAAATAAAAAATAATATTCTTTTATTGAAATTTAAAAATTTTAAAGGAAAAGGTGTCCTTTTTTAAAAATTGAAAGCTTATAATATTTTTTAAAAAAATTTAGTTATTAAACGAGGTTCAAATTTTTTTTTTTTTTATTACTCAAAGATTATTTAAAGTTTAAAAATATCTAGACAAAATTACCTTATGATTGATCTATTTCTTCTGGCTAACAAGAATTTGTTCCAAATCATTAAACAGAGAAATCATTGAATTTTCATCTTTTACTGATCTGAAATTTTTTGAGTTATGAAATATTCACAAAAAAAAATTCATAAGAAAATAAAATAATTTTATTATAATTTTTTTTTTGATAATTCGAAAAAAAAAATTCATATAATAATTGAATTATAATAGTATTTCTGCAAATTAATTTTTAGTTAATTATTATTTGACCCCTTTTAGAAGTTAAGATACGTAAATTAAAAAAGCTAAAAAAAATCTATTAATTATTATAGAATTATCTTAATTTAGAAAAGTTATTTGTCCCAGATGGTTTCGATTAACTGAAAATAATTATATGAAATAAAATTCAAAGTATAATTTATGTTTCAGTTTACTAAGTTTTTTCCAATTCAATTGAAATAAAAACAGGTGGGGAAAAATCAAAATAAAATTGATTAGATTTGTGAAGGATGATTGAAGGATAATTGAACCAAAATTGTTTTGGTATAGTTATAGGGTTATTACATAAATTTTAATCCCCAATTTTTATAGGAATGAGTAAAAATTACATGTATACCCAAATTTAAAAAGTTAAATATGTATCTATTATTACAAGATAAAAATTAAGATTCAAAATCCGGGAAAAAAACTTGAATTTTTAATTTAAATTATATTATAAGCAATTAAAAATCACGAAAAAAATATTGATTAAATCATGTTATATTAATATTAATCTGGGAAAAAAACTGCAAATATCTATTCGAAAAACTCACTATTTAGATTCAGATCTGTAATAATAAATAAAAAAAACAAAATTTTCTCAAATAATTTTTTTTAAATACATATTCCAAGTTTTAGATTTTTATCATAACTTTTTACATAATTTTTTTGATATTTTATATCAAATTTTTTTATCCCTAATCCAATTTCTATGTTAACAAGTTTATCCTGGATTTTAAAAATAAAAATGCAATTTGAAAAAATATAACGTGTTTATATTAATATTATCTTTGCTAATTGCATAAATAATTGCAGATGCTGCTACAATAAAAATTATTTCAATTTAAAAATAATTTTTATATATTTTATATATAGTTATGATTTTAGGTCAGAGGTTTGATTAAGAATATACCAAAAATAATCAGGTCCATACAGCAAAATATTTTTAAGGGATGGGTAGAAAATTAGTGATACTATTGTATTAATCTTCTGAAAATATAAGAATAATAATACAAAAAAAAACCCCCCATTATATGGATAATATAGATCGCATCATTAATAATTAATATACATATATAAGCCCGATATAAATAAGATGAGGTCATTATAAAGACAATATATAATATTTCACAATTATTAAGCTCGATTTGAGGCGTTTAGTATGAATATATATATATTTAATTTTATGATCAGAATAGTTAGTATAATTTTTTCAACATCAATAAAAGCAATAATAAACTTTAACGATTAGGCTTATTATAAATATTAAGCAATAGAAAGTATGATTAATAATAATAAATTAATAATTAATTAATATATATGAGAAAAATAAAAATAAACTATGTAATTGAAGAAAATTGATATAATTTGCCGTTAAAACATGACTAGGCCTTATATTTAATATTTTTTCAATTATTTTTCTTATTATTAAATAATTAATAGCGAAATATATCGAGCGAGTTATTTATGATGCGTATTGAAATATTTTTAATTTTTAGTTAAATGGGGGCTCTTAAAAACATAATTAATGAAAAAATAAAAAAAAAAAACTTTACCTTATCCCTGACTTAATGAAATCATGAAATTATCCATCAAAAATTAATCTCAAATCTTATCCATATTATAAAATTATATTATATTCGATTATGGCTATATAAAGAAAAAAAATAGCCACGAAAATGAATTTTTTTTCATAAGATAGCGTTTTATGGAAAAATTCGGTTTATTCAGTTCTATATATTTAATTTAGACCTTATGCAACTCAAATAAGTATTTTTTCCTGTTAATTTTTTTGGAAAAGAAAAATTAAATGCGATATCATTAGTTTATATCGTTAAATTATACGATAAATATCATATAGGAAATACATATTTCTAACGAAAATTATTCTGAAATACATATAATTTATTATTTTTTAAATATTTTCAAAAAAATTAGTCAAATTTAAATTATATTTTTTTCTAGTTATAAACAAGCAATAAAAAGTCCAGTCGAAATTGAATTTTTACTTTTCTATTCTTGAAAATGAAATCGAAATGGATTATCATAAAATTTATTATGCAGTTTTTATAAATCGAATCGAAAAATTCATAAACATTTGTTATATTTATGTAATTTCTAGATATATATATAAATAGTTTTTTTCTTTGTTTTATTTGAAATTTGAATTAATACACGCCGAAATTAAATATTATATGATTCAAGATATATAAGAAATATTTTGTACTTACATAATTATATATATGAGCTTTCGGTGAAATATATATACCCTTTTTATTAAACATTAACCCAAAATATGATTTTTTTTATTGGTGAATTTAGTAAAATTTCACATATTTATTAAATGTTTTATTTATAATAGCCGAGAAATTAAATAATAATTTTAGTATTCGAATAAAATTATAAACCTATTAAATAGAAATAATAACCCAGAATAATTAATTATCAGGTATTATATTCTATCTATTCAGTTAATTCTTAACAGATCAAGTTGTTTAAAAATAACTGGGTCATAACTTTACAAATGTTTAATTGCTTAAACTATTAATTCTTTCGAGTTTATAAAAATTGTTTTATTGGTTTATGTAGTGTCAGGACCGAAGAAAATCAAGAAATTTCGTCTATTTTTTAAACTTATTTAACCTACGAAAAAAAACCCCCCCATCCTGATAAACAAATAATTTAAGCAAAAAGTTCATATTTTTGTTTATTTTTCAGTATTGACTTTTTATTGGACAAATATTAGGTGAAATATCTTTTAGATGAAATTTTCTGTAGTCCTTTAGCCACATCACAATTTTTATTAAAAAATGCAAACTGATGTATTCCAATAAACTAGATTTTAAAAAGTTGCACTATTTGTTTTTAAACAAAGATTAATTTTACGCAAAAATTTAATATTATAAATACATATAATTTTTAAGCTTTTTAGGTTTTTTTTTGCACTTTTTTTTATCTTTATCGTACTATATACAATTTTGATTAAAAAAGAAACCTTTTAAATTTTTAAATGGCTTTAAAAAGTTTGATAATAATACAAAAAATGTGAAATATATTAGAATTGATGATATTTTAGTGGAAATTACATGTAATTTTTACTAAGTTATGATTTTTTTATCTATTATTTACATTTTTTAGAGCGCATAAGTTAATACTCTTTTGAATTAGGATTTTTAAATTTCTCTATCGATAATTAGCCAGAAAATTATTTCAAATCTGATCCAAAATAAATAATGTCTGACTATGGGTCAGGTAAGAGGCCCCACTTTGAGGTGTAGCTTAAAAACCTAATAACTTGATTTTTTTCAAAAAAAAATAAAAAAAAATAGGTATAAAAATGAGTTAATTAACATTTAAAAACACAAGAAATTTCCAAAAAGCAAAGCATAATCTGCTTTTTTAAAAAAAGATCCGAAAATAATATGTATTATAAAGATTAAATAAATTTATTAAAACAATAAATGTAAATATCCTGTATAAAAAAAAACATAAGTGTAAAAATGTTTTATAATTCATTCTTGAAAAATTAAATATCGATGGAGAGGGGGGTGATGAGACTACATACCCAAAATTGTTCCATATGCTCTACCACATTTTGTAAATAGGTAACTTTATTTTTTTCATCTAATTTATTATTTTTAAAATATAGAATAAGGTTCATATTTTTAAATATATGCTATGTTATTTTTAACTCATAGTACTAAATGAAATATCGGTTTATAAATTCTACTAGTTTTTAATTCGTTCCAGAATTAATTTACAAGCTATAAAACATGGTATCATCTAATAAAAAATAATTCACTTAAAATGCTAAAAAGATAAAATAACACCCACTAATATTGGTATTTTATGAAAAAAAATTAAGTTTTTGCCTTAAGCCAGTAGAATTACAACTTTTTATTTAATTACTAAAAATGTAACTGTTTAATGGAACTTTTTTATTCTTAACAACTTATAAATTAATCAATAGGGCTATTTATTACAACAGAACCACAAAAAAGTCTAATAACTTTTTTTTCTAATAAAAAGCCACTAATTTGAAAATTTGGTAAGAATAATACAAAACAAAACAAAATTATATATTAAAATCGACTAATAGACTAATAGACTAATAGGTATAACTATATATATTTAATATATTAATTGGCTATAACAATATTTAATTTTCTTTATTGAATACCAACGATGATATCAATTTATTAAGTCTATAATACTTCTAATTTACTGAGAATTTTTTTTCGGCTTAATTTTAGACCATATTTTTAATCAATCACCATTATACGGGCTAATGAGATCTTTCTTCAACATAGAAAACCATTTACAGAGCATATATATGTAAAATTATAAACTAGCGCATTTCTAAAAATACAATAATAATGTCTCCTAAACTGAAACAGGGTAACCCTTTTCTTATAAAAATGAATTTCTAGAGCTTTTTATAGGAATTCTCACCCACTTAAGCTGTAAAAACGGTGATTTGAATATTGACCTATTTAAATTTCACTTCTGGAAATTTAACCATCTTTTTGACCACTTTAAATAAAATATTAATGAGTGGATTTTAATTTGTGTATTTTGGTAAAATTTCCAATTTCTATTCGCACAAAAAATATTAATTAATAATTTTTTTTGTTCCAGTAGGTGAAATTTGCAGTAGTTCAACAGTTCTTACACTCTAAAAAGTATTTAACTACTCAGATTTTCACTTTATTTTCATTTTTATCGGGATTTTAAATCATAAATCAACCAGCATATCAAAAGAATCATCTTTGGCAGCAGTATAAAATAGAAAAAATATCATTTTTTTAGCGGGAGAAAAAGTAGGCGAAGTGTACAGCAGGTCAATTGGAAATAAGTAAACTGTCACTTCGCATTTTTTTATAGAGAAAATCTGAAAAAGGTAGCAGAATCTAGAAGTTTAAGCAAATAAAGTGAATGCTTTGAATTTTTCCATCTTCAAAAATATAATCTATAATTCCAAAAGTGTAAAAAGAAATATGAAATTAAAATTAATCTCCAAAATATGCATTTAACTGTATTTCTCATCTCCAAAAAACAGTTATCATCATGAAAGAAATTGTTTCTTTTTTAATTTATCAAAATTAACTCTTTTTATTGGTCATTATTTTTTATTAGATGCAATGTTTAATATTCTTGTCATATGGTTTAATAAAAAAATTGGTATAAAGCAAAAATAGTCATTTTTTATAAAATAATTGCAAAAACAGTCGATTTTAAAAGGTTGAAATTTTTTTAAAGATTGAAATGAAATTCTATCGACCTAATTAAATTAGTTTATCCAGTTGCAAAAGATAATTATTTACATAAAAATATATGAATATAAAGTTAATTCTGAGATATTTTATAAATTCCGAAAAAAGGATTTGTTGTAATTATATAAATTAAAATACTAAAAATATTATTTCAAAAATGTGCCTCTTGTTCAAAATGCGAATAAATAACGCGCTTTTATAATCTTTTCCTAATTAATGCATTATTTTATATTTTATTATGGTTACTTAATTTTCCAAGAAAATACAATATTTTTTTACTGAAAAGCTGTTTATTGTATATTATAGTTTTTTAAGCTTCTCACATTAAAAATTGTGATTATGATTTGTTTATAATATAGTATAAAATTAATTATTTAAATATGTTTTATTAATTATAAATTTGCATTTCATCAACGTGTTTTTAAAAATGACTGCAAAAATGAATATATATGTTGTATTAATATAAAAAATGTCATGATCTGAAATATAATCAGCGAATTAAAAAATTAATCAACTAAAACAAACCAAAATTACTGTTTTTCATTCTTTTATAAGTGATATAGACTAATTTCAAATATTAAAATCTACTATTTTCTATTTTAAAATATTTATAGTAAATGTAAAAGAATACAATCAGTGATATAATTTTTTACTTTTTTGTCCCAAAAATGCATAAATTCAACAACAGTGATAAAATTATTTTTTGCACATTATTGGAAAGGATAAAATTTTACGCTTTTAAACTATATTGATTGCCTATGCCACAAGTTCCAAGCATTACACAATTATAATATGAATAAGTTAAATAATAACATGGGCTAGATAGGTGAAGTAATTATCTTTTTCCTCTTATACATATATATAATGTGCGCATTCTCTACAATCTATTTATAAGCCAAAAAAATGCTCCAAGTTCTAAATATATATATATAAAACTTATGAAAATGCATGCGCAGGACTTTCTGTAAAAAAAGAACTATTTTACTGCCAATTTTACTTATATAATATCTAATAAATGCGTTTTAGTTTGATTACATGAAATAATATTCTAAATCATTTTTTGATTATAAAATTCTTATTAAATCATCAGAAAATAACAACAATATATAAGCTGTTTTTTTCGTTTAAAATTGTAATTATTTTTTTATTAATTGAAAAGAAATATTAATTTTAGGCTGGAGTGTGTATTAAAGTATAAAAAAAATCTAACTCTGAATAAATCAAAGATTCACTTCTCATTATACCAAAAAGAGTTCGCACATCACACTAAAAAATGCATAAAGAACATTAAAAATCTCACAAAAAACGTATCACATAAAAAAACCTTACAAAAGTATCGAAAAATATCAGAAAACATCAAATACAGAATAAATCATACTAAACATATGTAAAAACAACAAAATCACGTAATAATTCAATTGGCAGTTTATTATTTGTAATATTCACATTTAAACACATTACTTTGCTTATTAAAATTTTTACATTGATCACTTAATTAAATATACATACAAATTATCTTTGATCTAATATTTAAAATGTATTACAGAGCTAAAAAATGTTACGCGAATAAAATAAATAAATGATATTTAATTTTGATTTAACCTTGTTATCAGAAGTGATTTATTTTTATAGATTTTTTAATATAAAAATTTGGTATATTCTAATTCATTCATTTATGTCGCAATTTTTTTGAATTGGTGGATAGATCCGCTAAAATGATTTTAAAAAGAAAATATTAAATCATAATATATTTAAAAATTATAAAGAAATATACTTTATGTACTCTGTATTATTTCTCATTAATAAATTGAAATATTTACACGAAGTTCATATTCAGATTATCTAATTAAACATAAATTAAAGGTTTTTTTTACTTTGGCCAATTGTAAGAAAATAAATCTTATCTGACTAATTTTAGTGGTTTATATTTAAAAATACTGTCGATTTTTCTTGATGTAAAAGTAAAAATATTTGATTCTGATTCAATATAATATTATAAATTTCATTTATTTCGAATTAAAATCATTTTAGTAGAAAATAAATATACAATTAACTATAAAGTTATCGCAAAAATAATCAAAATAAATCAAATAGTTATATATTTAGCGATTGAAAAATTTTTTACACAAAATTTGGGTTTAATATAAAAGATTATATAAAAAATTTATGCATTTATGCATTTATAATTTTGTTTTTTATTGGGTATCGCTATGTCAAGTAAAAATTCTGTTATTAAATTTGTAAGGAGCTACAAAAATGTTAAATTCTCTTTTAAAAATGACCTTTCATTACTCTGTAAATTATTGGTCGATATATTATAATTTAAGTTAACATATAGTATTGTATTTATCGTTTTATGAAAAATGAAAGTTTTTAGATAGATTATTGAGATCAAAAATACAGCAGAAATTATTTTAATAACCAATAAAAATCATATTTATAATGAAAAATAACCGAAAATTAATTTTATTAATCATGAGGAAATATTCTTATTAATTCTGGAATTTAATTAATTATTAGGATAGGATAGGATAGAATAGGATTAAAATAAAATAGTTATATTTATTATTTTAATGCGTTTATTTTCAAAAATAAGATTTGAAATTTGATTTTAGCCCTTTAAGGCCGATTTTACAAGAAATGTAATTTAACTTTTGCTCTATGTTTTAATTAGACTAAAAATATTCGTGTAATATTGGATAAATCAGAAATCTAGGCAAATTGAAATAATCAATTTTCTTGAGTGGTAGTGAGGCTAGTATTTGATCCCGGAAAGAGTTAATAAACAGTTTTATAGGAAAATTGTTAAATTTTTTTGAATAAAGGATCAATAAAATTGTAAAAAATCTATCCCTTTTAAATTTCTAAATCGACGAGTAATAATAATCAAAAGATCTGATCATAGACTTTAGTATCCGTATGTATAACCCTATCTCCTCCATATAAAGTAGCTTAAAATGAAAATAATAAAAAATCCACTTAGAGACATACAACCAACAAACGAAAAAATTCGCCCTCTCCCCATCAGGAAAAATTTTGTCTTAAAAATATCAATAAGCAATCAAAAATTTTAATCCTATAACTGTAACATAGATATTAACAGACTATATGGACCAAAATCATCGTCAATGGATAAAAAATTAGTCTAAATATCCAGAAATTTTTTTTCAATGCAAATTTCTTATTATGGGAACGAAAGTTCTCTATCAATCAAAAAATTTACCCTAAATATCGATCAAGAATTTTTTTTCCATCTCTATATTAATCAATGATATATAATAAAAAAACCATTTCCAAACTGTGAACTGGAATTTCTAAAACAAAAATAATTTAAAATTGTATATGATTTCAAATGGTGCCAATACCAAAGGACCCATTTTCTGATTGATAACTATCCTTGAAAAATTCTGTGTTTCCAATACATCACCAAATGATAGATACATCTTTTCACCTTAAAAAAATGTGATAAAGCTACATAAATAACCTTTAATTATCTCACGACTAAGATAGAGACAATTTTTCTACTTTTTTTTATATTTCAAATAAAAAGCCAATATTTATAATTGATTTTACTCGCCTTAATTGGTAAATTAAAGTCGTTTGAAATAATTCTCTTAATGTTTTCATCATTAAAAAAAATAATCTTGAAAAATATGCGGTTGAGCTTAAGAGGTTTCTTATATTTTTTTTATCACCTTTATTAGTAAGAAATTTAATGCATTAATGAAAAAATATAATGAACTCTCTATTTAGATTTAATACCGTGTTAAAGTTTAAATTAATAAAGGATGGTCCTAGAATAAATTTGCTTTGGTTCCAGAATCGTAAAATAATTCTGTAGTCAAGATATAGGATACTAGTAATTTTTCATAAGAGGTGCATAATTTGACCTTGAAAAAAATAAGAACCCCTAAATATGCTCGAGTTTCAATCCAGAGAACAGCAACTTTGGATTAACAAACCATAATAAATAAACTTCAAACCACCTTAACTGGATTGAAAAAATTGATTTTTCCAAAAATTTATTCTTTTTTTTTATATTCTATATTAAAAATAGCCACACTAGAAACAATTAAAATAATCTTTATATGCTACAAATATCAAATTCATCATTAGTTCGAATGATTAAAAGAGGGTCTATTTCTACCTAAATATCTATTTTTATTTCAAACTTTATTAAATCTTTAGCTTCATTTAAAATATTACCAAATTGTAATTATGAGTGTAAATGTAAATTTTCTTTAAAAAATAAACAAAAAAAAAAGATACATTAATGAGTAAAAAAATAAATAAAAAATGTTTAGTTTTTTTTTGCTCGTCCTGTCTTAGTATAAATATAATACTTTTAACTTCTAAAAATATTACTCAATTTTATCAAATTATTATCAATCTGTGACCATTAAACAATAAAACTAAACTAATAAAGAATATAATTTATTAATTTTTATTATCTGAATATTATTTATAATAAGGAAAATCATTTGGCGTTTTATTTTTAAATCAAAACTCTAGATATCTGACTATAGAATACTATTTTTCTCATTATATTTTTTATATTATATTTTTCATTATGTGTGAATTTCTATTCTTATCTTAAAAAAGAGTATGATTATCGAATATTAATTATATAGCTACTACAAAAAAATCGATAGTGATTATATTTTCAAATTTAAAAAGAAGAAAATTTATCTATATTAGTAGGGCTCCTAATGTAATAATTATTCGTATAAAAAATGAAATAGAATTTAATTTAGGTGATTTTGAAATGTTGATAAATCTATGGGAAAAAAGATGAATATTATGTAAATATAATTGGTCACCTTTCATGTATTTTTACATAAAACATCAAGATTTAGAGTTCCAGAAATCTCAAAAAAAAAAAAAAGCGAAAAATTATAAAAAAGATATCTATTTTATGTAAAACTCATTTTGAGATTTTTTTTAAAAAATAATGCATCGGTTAGATCGTCCCTTTAACTAATTTATATTTATTTTCGTAAATTTTTATATCAGGATAAATTTATAGTATTTTTCAAGTTAATATTTAGCTTAAACACATATACACTTTTAAAGCCAATTAATATACACCGCACACCAAATAAAAAATTAATAAGATAATTTCAGCTAATAGCAAATCCCATTCAACACATAAATAGAGCAAAATTTGGAAATACAGGTCCTCCAGGTAAGAGAAAAAGTTCTTAAAATCTATACGGACATGTATTAAGGTTTCTGGTAACTCAATAAAAGCTATTTTTGAAATATTTTTTACATTAGTAAATTAGTAAAAGTTGTAGGGAAAGAAATGGCAGTGGTTTTAAGTAACTACGACTTAAGCTAACCATTTTATCTACTGAAAGCATTCAAGGCTCACTCAAGTCAAAAAAACATACTTGCGCTTTTGGCCGATGTTTTTTCCTTGAAAAGAGCTCTTGGAGATGAGCTTTAATATTAAAAACACAAAATACAATGATACAAAACAAAAATCAGAAAAAAGATTATTTTTAATTTTTTTTTTTAAAAAAAAAATCAGAACCATTGCGTAAATTTATACCGGCTGACATTAAACAATTTTTTACAGAATATTTTAAAAAATGATCTATATCCTAATCAAAATTGTGCCGTTTATTGCAGGAAAATGGGGAATAAATAGATTTTCCCATATAATATTTGGAAAATTCTAAATTATAATTATACAAGAAAATAATTCAGGAACATCCCGAAATTAAATTGGTGCTTGAAATGTTTTACCATTTTTTCCCTAATTATTTTAAAAAAGATAAAAAAAGAACTAGTAAGTTTCAAAAATGTATAAAATGAGAATTTTTTTAAAAGAAAATTAGATAAATAAGCTCAGCTAATCAATCTTTTGAAAATTAAGAATTATTACTCTATCCAAAATATAAGAATATTTTTTCAAAAATGACTTTTTATTAAAAATAAGCAAAACCAAGCATATAAAAAGTATACAGCCGTTCTTGAAACCAAGGGCTGTAATATAATCACGAATTTTAATTACATTTTTAAAATTTGTGGTGGTTAAGTCAATAAAAGCAACATATTTTATTAATAAAGCCCAATTTTTGATTTATGTTTTGCATTTTTGCACAAATATTCCGGTGCATGTTTTAAATATAGGCATTACAAATACCATTCTTAAATTCTGAGATTGATTTCTAAATATGTTTCGGAATACATTCCAATCAATAAAAAAGTTATTTTTATGGATAAATTTGACATTTTGGATCTATGATCATACTCTGGTCCATATTCCAGATATCATGAACAATATTTAGTATTTTTTTTGATTTCAATGTCGGTTTTGAAAAAAATTTCACTGAGTTTTTTTCATAAATACCACGGAGAAAGATGTCTTGGAAGGTGACTTTTGTATATTTTTTAGAAAAATTTCAATTTTATATATTAATATTTTAAAATATTGATTCCTGATTTAATTTATTGATAATTTTTCTAGGATGCTTGTAACAATGACTATCCCAAAATGAAATAGGGAATTATATAATTTATAATTTATAACATATGATATATGATAATATACTAATATCATTTTTCTTTTCGGCTAATGATGGAGGATGATCGCTGAATCAAAATTCTGTCGACGCTGAATTCGGGATATAAATCAAGGAAGAGCCCAGAGACCGACTTAGTTGATCTAAATTAAAGGTTTTAAGTCTTTTATGCAATATATAAATTTAGATGATGGCAATTTTGGATGTCCGGTAAAAGCCCTTATACTGGAGCATTATCAAATCAATGGTTGAAAACCTAATAAATCGAGGGTAAACTGGTAACTAAATACTTAATAAACCAAATTTTATCAAGAACAGATAAAGTTAAATCAGTGATTGTTCCTCAAAGTTTATCCAAAAAATCACTGAAAATGTCTCACATTCATGATAATTTTATTCAAGAAATGCTAATATACAATTTTTCAAATTCTCAAACATAGCATCTTAAAAGGCAATTAGATATTATTATTTTTCTTTTTTAATTTGAGCTATTCATAGATGTTTTATATTGGGCTCTTTGTGAAGATTTGTACTCGGTAAATATATCGGATTGACTATCTTCAACCAAGGTCGACTTTATTTCTCTCCAGAAGTATCTTTGGATAACTTTAAAATCGACTGATATGTTCATTCAAGGTTTAATTTTCAGTAAAAAGGTATTTTTAGACTCATGTGGTGTAGTTTTTTATTTCAGGTTTTTTTGTCATAAATGCGCGTGGTGACTGTTGATGGTCTTAAATATCATAGATATTTAGCATTTTAGGTATAGCTTAATTATGTATTTGTTGTATGTGGTTTTTATTTACAGGCAGTTTAGATTATTTTTTGACGATTTTGATTTCTAGGTGATTTAAAATTAGATTTTTTTTAAATTTTTTGTTTAGATAATAGCCCAATTAATTTATGCGTTTATAAAATACATTTTTATTTGTAATTTTGTTGTGTAATAGATACCACAATTGTGATATTTAATTGATGGTACAGATTATTGTGGTTTATTAAATGAAGAATAGTGTTTGAAAGTTATGAAATTCATATTTTTATTAGGTTCCTTAAATTTTTATGCAAATGTTAATCTCTTAATAAGCATATTTATTCTATTATAATAATCGAATGCTCTAGTGCTCCAATTCTCTTAATATTAAAATTGAAATCAAAATCAGATTAAAATGAATATTCATATTTATGTATTGCGGAACTTCAACTCTAAATAAAATATAAATGAAAAAAGTAAAATATCTTCATTTTTTGAATAATTTTTTTATTAATGGAATCTACCTTTTTTTAAAAATAAAAAAAACATTAGAGCTTATATAATTATCAAAAATAAAAATAAAATTCACATACGAAATGTTTGAAAATATCAAAAAATGTAGCTTCCTAATCACAACCGTTTATAAATACAAAAATTTCATTCAAAATTTGAAGGGTTTGTGAAATAATTACTCTAAGTCGAATTGAAATCAAATGGCACTAATTTTTATTTTATTTTATTTTATAGCCAATTATTCTATATTATAGATATAACGGTACAAATAGAAGATTTTTTAGAAATATTTATAAAATATACAATTTTTTTTCATAAATTTAAACTTTTTGGCCTTAAATCTTTAAAAAAAATCTATTTCATTAGGCTAAAAGGTTTTAAATTCAGTTTATTTATTATAAAAATGTGCTAAAGCTAAGAGGTATCATTTCAATTTTAAACACGATTTTTTTACAAAATTCTCTCAATTATTTATATATTTTTATACTTTATAAACATCAAGCAAAATAATGTGATAAAAGTTGTCAGATTTTAGCAAAAGACCGTCTTTTATGCACCATTGTTAACCTTTAATGAATAGTAAAGATCAATTTTATTTAAATCTTACCAATAAGTAATATAGACTGAGATATATTTAGAATTATAGTATTAATCAATAGAATTTTCATTTAAAAGTATAAGATATTTTTGCAAAACATCTTAGCTTTGAAATTTGATTTCTTTTAATGTGCTGAAAATTGATTTTTTTATATATTAACATCAGCATCGCAAGGATGGTCAAAGCTATTATGATAACTTAGATCTGAAGGTAAAATTTTAGGGCCAAAGATAACTCCCAGTGGCAATGAATTTTGATGCGAAATAGGATTATTTCATTTTACCATGTGAAAAATTGACTAAATTTTTCAATTATTTCATTTGAAAAACAGTATGTTGATCAAAGAAATCAAAAATTAATTATTGGATCAATATCACTCGATTCCATAACCATTAAAATAAAATAAAATCAAAACCACTCGAAAATAAAAATTACCAAAAAATAATCAATATTACCTGTAAATCAAAACCGCATACAGCATATATATTAAAATAACGTTGATCAGATATATATGATTTTATTAATAAATAGTTTCAGTGATACATGTTTTAGTATTAAATATTTAGAGACAAAAAAAGGAAATGTTCAATATGGTTTTGGGGTCGAATTGTTTCTTCCATTCAACTCGTAATAGATATAATCATTCAAATTTAGCTAAAAAAATCTCATTATGTTTTTTTTATAAAATATATAACTGTATATTATAAAAATTTATTTTATGTTAAACTTAAATTTAAGCTTTTATATTTAAGAAAAGGTTATAATATAAAATTAACAGTATATACAAATATGTTACTTTTTCATTTATCAACTTATTTCAGTATATTGATAATAAATTGAGTGATTATTTAAAAAATCAAAGTTTTGGAAAATGTTACTGTTATGGAAGTTAATATAGCTGTACCGGTAGTCCAAAACAAGGTAAAAGAAGTGAAATTTTAGAGGCATTGTTGGTACTGGTTGAAATTGTAGGACTGATAATATAAGGTGCAGATCAACCAAATTTTAGTTCGATATAGAATACATGTATTTATTCTTAATTTAATTGAAAATATGGAAAATTAGTACCACTTTTATCTTACAATTATAAATTATATTATTCGAATATGTTTTCTTAACTCAAAATAATAACGCGCGTAGTATGCAAGAGTTAAATCTATTAAGGTTAATTTGAATAAATGAAAATAAATAAATGAGAATATAAAAATAAATGATAAATATTAATTGAATAAAGCAAAAAAAAATCTTTATTTTATTGTAAATCTAAAATGAAGGTGAATAAAAATGGAAAAAAATTTAATTATGAAAATTTTACTGAAAACGGTAAAATCAAAATCAAATTTCAAATTGAGAAGAAACATATTTTTAAACATCATTATTTAATTTAAGATCGTGGATTGTTAGGATAATTTTTTAAAAATAGGAGATAATATTAAGGATGAGGATGAGAAAAATATGGATTACAAATAATATATAAAATGATAATCAATAAATGAATTTTGGACCTAAATAAAATTTTATAAAAAAATAATTACAAGATTATTTAATTTTATTAGATTTGGGGGTTTAAAGTCGCAAAAATAAACTTAAAAATTCTTAAAATCAGCGCATTGGAATAATTTTGTTTTAAAAGAAACTAAATAAGCTTAATTAAAACATGATTATTTCTTTTATGGTAAATTCACCACTTTTTTCGCTATATTAAACAAAATAAACAAAAATTATTTACTATTACTAGAAACTTTAGAAAGCTAACACCAAAAATAGCCCAAATTAGCGTTTTTACTTTAATTCGTTTCTAAGTTATAATAATAAAAATTAAACAAGCTCGATTTGCTCAAATTTTCGTTAATTTTTTTTTTTTAAAGTTTTACAAATTGACACGTTCATGAGTTGTTATAAGATATTTCCATTTTTTAGCAATATTTTTGTAGAGTCAATTATCTCTGCTGCATATTTGTCACCCGGCTGGTATAATATAACTTTTTTCTAATAGAAACTATTTTTCGTAGATTATTAATAATATTGTGACATATGGCGAATCAATTTTACGTGTAGAAAGATTTAGAAATATAAATTAGTAAAAATTAAAATGAAGGAGTCTGGCTTATCAAATAAGTCCCAAATTTAAGATTCTTTCTGATAGAGTATTTTTTATAATACATTTATACTAATTCCCTTATTTAGAAATATAGTGAAAAATCCAAGCAAAAATCTATTTTATCACTTAAAAATATAATATAATTTACTAATATTATATTAATAAAATATAGAAAGTGTAATAGATTAATAATTCCTTTGAAATTATATTATTTTGTTATATTTAAATCTATAATAGCTAAATAGTTTAGATAGTAAAAAACAGTATATTCTTGAAGAATTCTCGTATTCATCGTAGCTATTTTTTTATTTGATACACTATAAACAGATTAAAAGAAAAAATAAAACTCTTTAAAATTTATCAGGAAATCGATTATATTATCTTATGGAGAGGATATAAAAAATAAACATTTTAATTATATTGCATTTTCAGGCAGATTTGAACCTTATTTAAATTTAATTGGGCCATTTTCATTACTAATTATACCATTTACAAACTTCATTAGAATCTTTACAAATTGTATTGATCTGTAAATATTTAATCCGTACCTTTTTAAAATCACATTGGGTATTTTAAATTTACAAATTGAAACTTTTAAAATTATTTTTTGGGATTTTTACAAACAAAAATCGAGATTTTTAGAAATTTTATTTGAGCATTTTATAAAAAATAAATGGGAAATTCCATTTTTTTGAAATCTAACGATTTTAATCCAAAAAAATTCCATTTAAAACTAGCATCAAACCATTTACAAAATAAAATGAGTAATATTTTCATATTTTAAAGCTTGAAAAAGCTTTAGTTAAAGGTTAAAAAATCAAATTAAGTAAATTTGAATCGAATTAGTTAATAAAAATCAAATACTAATTAATGAGTCAAATTAAGTAAAATAAAATCAATTTAGATATACAAGGGTAAATTTTAAATCGGATTAGGTAAAAAAATGTTTTAACCCTTTCAGATCCAAATTTGTGCATACTCCTATTTTTGTCTAATAAAAATTTCAATTGGACCAATTACTTTATTTATCCAATAATGTATAAATATCATTTCTTTATACATAGCATTGAATAAAAAATAAATTTTTTTTTACCACCATCAGTTCTGAAAGGGCTAAAATTGATAAAACAAATGAAATAAAGAGTTCTTAAGATTCAAATTTATACAAGATTACATGTCTTTAAACCCAAAGTTTTTCCTATAACAACACAGAAGTCTATAAAATAGCCTCTTTTGAGGAAATTTCTGAAATAAAAATCAAAAATTCTTAATGGATGTATAATTATGAAAATAAATTTATGCGTAAGATGATATCAAATAACCCTCAATATCTAATAAGTTTTAAAAAACTGAAAATTTAATTTTTCTTTTTGATGAAATGCATCAATCTTATGAGACAAAAATTGATCCGAATTTCAGGGGTATAACTTCGTCTGAGCAGTGGGTAATTTCATTTATTTTTATTTTTATTTGCCGATATTATTTATTTTACGATTCAAATTTTGGATATTTTATTTCATTTTTTTACCAAATTTGATTTAAAATTTACCCTTGTATACCTAAATCGATTTTTTTTACTTTATATGACACAAAATCAAAGTTTAATTTTTATTAACACAATTTGATCCAAATTTACTTAATTTGATTTCTTTCAATCAAATTCGATTATATTTTACAATTTATTTTACTATGCAAACCATTGGCTACCCTTTGATTTATTTAAAACCAGACCAATAAAAATAGAAAAAAATACTGGTTCTAATAAATTTTTAACATTATACCAATAAAAAACTAGATCTTAAAATTCATATTTTAAAATACACAATAACTCAATTTTTTATCTTAGCACCATATTTCCAAATTAGGAAAGTAGTAATAGTTTAGCAGGAAAGTTCCGCTCTCAAAGAGAATTTCACATATGATTTTCACTTAAATTACACGGAAATTTACAAAATCATAAAATCATAAATGTGAGTGGTTTCAAATATAATGATCAAAATATATGGAGTTTACGTGAATTATTAGTTAAAATTTGACTCAAATGAAAGTTATTTCTAGTTCTAAATATTAATGAAATTGAGGCTATTTTAGGGGTCCCATTAGTTTAGACAAATAAATTTAAACCATTTGATAACGCGTTAAATAAAGGTAATCGGTTTTTTGGATAATATGTGATCTGCTTTTTTATAAAGTTCGGGATTCATATTATATTTTCTAATAATAGATTTTTTGATTCAACTTGATGATTTTTGTAAAATTTTCGAAATTTTGACCATTTTTGCAATTTATAATTAGATTCTAATTTTAATATTAGCAATTTATATGCCGAAAAGTGTACAAAATTCCCAAAATGGCATCAAGACATTTCTTCCAATTCTTATATTCAGTTACACCTCGGAAATTAAATCGATTTAAAAATTATGTGGGTTTATAATGGAGATATTTTAGCAGAACATACGATATTTTTTATAAAAATCATTATAAGCCAAGATTAGCACTGCAATAAAATATCATAATACAGGTTTATTAAGTCCTTGTTAAGAAAATGTGTACCATAAATGGAAATACACCTTGAACCAATGCCCAGTGGGTACGGAGCCGCTAGAGCGACAGATGGGAGTGGGATGAAATTTGATTATTTTTTTCCTTTTATTGTATTTTTATTTTAGTTTTTTTCTAGTATTTAAATATTATAAATAAAATTCCCTTTAAAAAAAAAAAAAATGGAAATACTATTAAAATTATAATTTTTTTTCGGACTTTTTATGCTTAATTATTTTTAAAACTGATACAATCAATACTAATCAAAATGAATTTTTTTTTATTGATATTAAAATATGACTATGAAATTAACATCTATAACTTTTAGCCTAAAACTGAAATTTTAAGGAATTAATTGACAAATTATTCAAATTTCTGACAATTTATTTCGTAATACGACCTTTTTTTTCCTATTCCGCACAGTAATCTGATAATATAAGAAAAAATCTGATTTTTTTTTCCCACGCAAATTAAAATATGAAGCAGTCCAATAAAAAGCATGAATTTTATAACGCACAATGAAGAAATATTATGAAAAATACCCACACATTTTTTAAATTATCAAATTTTATTTTTCGCTAAAAATATCGGCTAGCTAGAAATTTTTCGGGTAAAGAGAAAATTTCAGGAAAAGTTATCAAAATTAATTATTTCTTTGAAAACTTTTAAAAATTTATAAGTTCAGTTAATGTAAAATAGACCAGATATGACATTTTAAACACCAATAATTTAATTTACAATTTTTATCTAATTTATCTTTAAATCACGTTTCTTTAGGTGAATTTCAGGCGAAAAAAGTCATCTAATATAATCAAAGATGACATATGGGAGATTCTTTAACAAAGGAGACACTTCACTAGTAACAGTTGCAAATATTCTTTTATGGTTATATTTATTTTTGTAACAGATATCAAAATATTGTATATATATTTTTAAATTTATAGTGGTAAAAAGAAAAATTGCTTAATAAAGTTATAGCTTTCTGAATTTGGCACTAGAAAATTTCAAATCTATGCTTGAGAATCAAAAAATAACACCATGATTATATGATTAAGAATTATCAAATTTCAAGTTATGTGGGATTTTTTATTTAGATATGTTTCATTCTCCACCTTTAATGTCATAGTGGCACTAATAAAAAAATGATTACTATTCGTTAAATAGGTTGGTATTAAATTTGTGAAATTAGACCAAGTCCAGTTATAACAGTGATAAATTATATTCAAGCACCTAATGGATTAATAATATAATAAATCCGCTTTTAAAAATATAAAGGCTCACTGAGGTCTGAGGAAAATCTATCGAGTATAGATTGGTAAGTTTTGATTAAGTTTTGATTAATTTTTTTTTTAGAGCTTTCAAAAAGTAAACCCAAAACTCATTAAAGGTCAGAGAAAAGATTCCTATATTTTTTACTTTTATATATGAGTTCTAGAATATTACTCCAGAAACATCAAAAATGAAATTATTTCAATATAATCCGTCCATTTACAAAGGCAAAATCTTCGGAAATGAAAATTGAATTCACTAAAGGTAAAATAATTTCATTATGTTGTATAAAATAATTGTTATTTAAGAATTGGGAAGGTTCGAATTCATTATGACGGGTAGATGAATCTGTTATGTATGATACTGCGTTTTGAAACATCGGAATTTAAGAAATGCATAGATTTTATTTCGAATTTTTTTTTTTTGAAAACAAAGATTTCTGTTAATAATAAGTAAATATCACTATTATTACATTGAAAGTATTTTAAAATCAACTTGTGGAGAATTTTAAGTTATGGTGGAGATATAGGGGTATATAAAAAATGGGTTTGAGGTCGTACTATCTCTCCAAAACATCAATGCTAAACCTTTAAGCGTGTTATTTTTTAAATATTCATGGAATATATTAATTTTTTGGCCTAAATAATTCAATAATATTTTTAAAAACCAATTTTTCGAAATTTAAATCTTTATTTGGCGAGATTTAGAAAAAATCAATTATGTGTATTCTATTGTTGGTAAAATTAATTCTGCATTGACGGCATATCTTGAGCTCTAACCAAAAATTGATCGTTTAATAACTCCCACATCTTTAACTATAACTTTAATATACTTATTTTATAATTAAATCGTTTTACATATCTTAGGGGAAACGGGAGATAAGGGCTTCAAAGGTTTCAATTTAACCTGGATTAGAAAGCAGTTTTTATTTTTACTTGCCTCAGATTTCACCAATAAATTATAAATAACACACGTAAATAAATGATTTTTTCCAACATTATACTAATTACTATTATAGAATAGCACAATCTTCATGCAAAAATGTTGGAGTTTTACATGTAATGTTTAATTCGAGCTTAGATCTAGAATTTAAAAAATAAAATAAAACTCACCCAAGGAATTCCATTTTTCAATGAATAGTCTTAGTTTTGTTACATCTAAAAGTATTTTCAGCAAAAAAATATTTGCTATAGGTTTGAGTTTTCATTTTTACGAAAATAAAATAAATATTGTAATGATTTCGATTTGAAATAATATTATTTTAAGATTTAAATCCCAGGCTATATAAATATTTATTAAAATGTACAAGAAAGTTTTATGTTGGGCTTATATAGTTTTTATAAAGGAATAAAGTCAAAATAGGAAAATTTTCGAGTCTAATATAAGTATTAGAACAGTTTATGATGAGATTTTAGTAAAAGGATTTAATTATACTTGTGTCTGTCCGAGAATTTTTACTTATCGATCGAGACTTGGGTATGGAGGAGGGGTTGGAATAGGTTAAGGCTTATTTCAGGGGAGTGGTTGGTATGATTAAGATTGAAATGGAATTTCTGAAAATTTTCGCTATCTTAATACCAGTTCTATTATTTGTTTCCTACAGAGTATTTTTGCATCAATGTATAATTTTCGATCAGATTCCTGTAAAAAAAAATTAAATCCTCTTTCCTTGTTCAAAAACATCTGATTAGCATCACCCAAGAGTTTTATTATGACTGGTAGTACTATCTTTATATTTGAAACTTAATTTGGTATGAATTATAAGAAAAAATATTGAAAATTATGATATTAATGCCATTTTTAATATATATATTATTATTTGGGGGATTATCAATTTTAATTGAGCAAATTAGCTTCAATATTTTTTTAGCCTATAAAATCTATAGAAAAAAGTGTCTCCTTTGCTTAAGAATCTTCCATATATAGGTATGTATTTATTCAGCTATAAATTTTTTCAAGTAATTGAAGGTTTTATTTCGAAAATTAAATCTCAAAATAGAGCTAAAAATGTATTTCAAATTTAAAACGAATCTCCAAAGTAAATCTTTTTCTTGACTCGAATGTTAGTAACAAAATTGTACGTATATTACTAATTTTTTTTTTTATATTATAATTTACAACTTTAATTTTATATACAGTTGTAAAAATCCCGGGTTTATAAAATATATTTATTAAAAATCAGTTAAAGTTTCAAATTTTTTGTTTTATGTGTCACAATAAAGAGGAATATGGTTTAATGTTTTCAGATTATAATCAATTGAGTAAGAATAATAAAATGAATGAAAGATTAAGCGTTTAAATAAAAGTTTGACCAATCTTGAGTTTTTTTTAATCTTCCTCAGTCACCCAGCACTTTTCATTTGTGAAATCAATGTTATGCTTATTATTTCAGTCCTTTTGATCTCCAACAAAAAACAATATATGCAAATACAATTTTTCAATTTCAAATAGTTAAGTCATGAAAAATAATTTTTTTTTCATGCCAAATGCTTTTTTAGGAAATATAAAATTCTTTTTGTCGAAAAAAAATCATAAATTAAACGAAGTTTTGAACTTCAAGGCTTTTATTTTGTTTGATATATGCCCTATTTCCATTTTATTAATTTTATGCTCAGAAAAATTGATTATAAATTTGTTTTGATTATTTTTTGCTATTTTAAAATTGAAATGACTATCTTTTAATGAAACCATATTCTATTCAATTTTTCTTAAATTTGGTGAGTGTGAATTTTATTTAATTCGATTGTTTTATCCGAAAATGTGATAAATTCGATTATTTTTGATGTGTTATACCTAAAGAACTTCAGTTTCACCGTTTTATTGAATCCTTCTGCGGTATTATTTCTAGAGGGTCCAAAAAAATGATCCCTCGTATCAAGTATTGTTTTTTTCAAATAATTTCCACCAGATCCTTAGTAAAATTGAAGTTTCCCGATTTCAAGATAAACAGTTCTTAATGCTTTTTCAAAAAAAATAATGCTCACCATAGTTGTACTTTACAAACATCTCCATAATTATATTGTTAATATATATATATATATATATATATATAATGGGTGTTTAACATTTTTAGATACATAGAACCAGCAGTATTTTCTATTAAAATAATAGGAAAAAACTTGATATCTTATTTATTGTGTTGAAGAGTCCACTGCTAAAATTTACAGTTAAAAATCAAGATTTAACTTTATATATTTAAAATATTGGATTAAAAGTCCCAAATATAATATTTTGTAACATATATAATGAATGTGGAGATTGAAATAGGCAAAAAAAATAGGTTTTTATAGGCAGTATCGTTTTTTATTACTTTTTTTCATCCCTTTACCAATTTGCATGTTGAAACAACATGAATATTTGTAGCCAGGGAGAGTCTATTTAGCATAGTTTTTATATCATTAGAAATTATATATCTCCAGTTACAACTGAATATCCTGAGATTTAAAGAAATTTTTAAGTTAAATATTCATTTGCTTCTTTAAATTCACTCTCTAACATTATTTTTGTTATTAAACTATCAGCTTTCATTTTTTTATTTGTTATGTGCTAATCCATATTTATTAAGAGAAATGTTTCTATTTTTAATTTCATTTTTTAAATTCTTCGTATATTTCAAATGTGCTATTGGGTAGTAGTACTCTTTGGAACTATAATAATATTTGGTTAGTATTAAATTGCCAAGACATTCTTACATAATTTTTTTTGCATAGTAATATACGATTGACCTGTATTTGTTAAATGTTTTAGAATATTCCAATCATACATTTTTAAACTTTACCTTGATGAGCGAATTTTTTGGTGTAATCCAATTCTTTCTGGATTTATTCATTGTTATATGAGTTAAGTTATAAATATTAAATATATAAATTTAGGGATTTTTTTTTAAAAAAAATAATAATTTATTTTATTTATATAGGATTATAACAAAAGATTAGTTTTAACCACTTTGTTAAAAAGTATGATTCAGAAAAAAAGATCTATTTTTTTCCATACATAAAATATTGTAACTCAATATTTCTGTATAAGATTATTTGATATTAATGTTTTATATAAATTAAAAAAGCTTTTTTTTTATTGAAATGGATTTTATGTAAACAAAATAGAACACTTATATATTTAATGAAAGTATTTATTAAATTTCAGAGTCTTTCTTATATTTTCAGATTACTGTACAGGGTATTTTAAAAAAAGTCATATTACGGAATAAATTGTCTGTGGTTCTACCGATCTGTCAAATTATTCCTTAAAATGTCATATTTAGGCTGAAAATTTCAGTATTTTGTTATTTATTCATTAAATATAAAGAAAGACAGAAATGAGGATTCCATTGATTTTTGAAGAATCTGTTCAAAATTCAAACTCATTAACACCAATTAATCATGTAAAAAAAATATTAAATTTTCAAGTAAGAAATATATTTGCAATAAGAACCCGAAAAATCACTAATACTGATGTGATTTTACTTTCGGTGTTCTATATTTTATAAGTGCACATTAGCGAACTAAATTAGCATTAAATTTTTGATTTTATTTACTTCAAAGACAATATTGATGAAAAATCAATCAATTTTCATGTTTATATAAAAACCTCTTTGTCTGAATAGATCATTTATGATTTATTTGTTTAATTACGGGTTTCAAAAGATATATAAAATTATGTACGCATCTACTGTTATAATAAGATTACTGAGGACAATCTATTTTGATTTTCCTAACTGAGCAAAGTTGTTTTATTTAAATGATGGTTGGAATAAAGAATAGATAAAATAATATGAGGTTATAAACGATGAATTTTCGGTTCGAGCTCATTGTTCGTCGTAATTTCCAACTTCCTGTTACCAATAATAGATTGTTCAAAATTTGATTTATCTCGAATTCTCCTAATCAAAATTTTTTTATAGAAGAAACTTAATTTAAAAAAATTTCTTTTATATTTAAATAAAATCATTACTGTATGCCATTAAAATAAAAACGAAAAAAATACCTTAAATTTTTTATTGTGCTGTGTTATAGAGGTAGTACGATCCCAAAACCATTTTACATCCAACATATAATTCCACCATTACCAAAATTTAAAAGTAAATTGAGTTTTATGTACTTCAAAAAACATCACAATGATACTTGCATTGTCAATAACCGTGAAATTTCTATTTCCTTAAAAATTATAGCGATATCAAATCCAAATTAGAAAATTCAAAAATACAAATATAAATACCTGAAATTCCGTACTGTAAGCCACAATGACATCCACGCCAGGATCCATTTACCTTTAATAGGGAATATAACTCATCCAATGATTAAAAATATATATTGAAGTATTAAATAAATAATTTATCATTTCTAATGAGAATTTGGATTTTATTTGAAGATATTTTCATCTCAAGTTGTATTTCTTAGGTTCACTAGTTATTCATTTTCAATATTCGGACTCAATTTTTGGATTCATACTGTTTAGCTAATTTTACTAATTCTACAATTGCCCTTTTTTTATTTCAGGGCTTATAGAAACAATATCAGTAAATACAAAGCAAATTACAAGGAGATTATTCTGCAATTCACTAAAAAATATTCGGTATATTTTACTTATGATTAGATAATAAAAGTCTGTCGATATATATCTATAACTCCCAGATTTTAGAGAAATCCATTGTATCTAAAAAACATCTTTTTATAATTATCTCTCAATAAATATTGAAAAAGCATGTTTTTCTATCAATTTTTTTAAAAATAATTCTTTTTTTATTTAAAAATTTTTCTAGTATAAGTGAAATTTGCTAATTAATGTTTAGCTTATTTTTTTTTTACTGAAAAACAAATTAGTCGAGAAAAATAAGTTTTTTTTAAAAAAAAATAAGTTGAAAAAAACGTTAAATACGCTTTTGTAAAAAAATTAGTCTAGTAAAAATTAAAATATGTTAGGAAAAAAATTATTAATGCAAGAAAAGTTTTCAAATACATGAAAAAAAACCTAATAATAATAAATTTTAATTGTATATATATATGTATATGTATATGTATATGTATATGTATATGTATATGTATATGTATATGTATATGTATATGTATATGTATATGTATATGTATATGTATATGTATATGTATATGTATATGTATATGTATATGTATATGTATATGTATATGTATATGTATATG
>LSSL01007641.1:0-17905 GCA_001953115.1 Smittium mucronatum | reverse complement strand
GAAAATGAAAATAGCAAGAGTGTAGGAGCCGAAATAATAAAAATACTGGAACCATCCGATCGGGTCAGTCTGGTAGAGATTGTTGGTTGCAAAATTGATATCAAAGATTGTTCAAAGTTCGCCTTATCGAAAAACAATGAAAATGAAAATAGCAAGAGTGTAGGAGCCGAAATAATAAAAATACTGGAACCATCCGATCGGGTCAGTCTGGTAGAGATTGTTGGTTGCAAAATTGATATCAAAGATTGTTCAAAGTTCGCCTTATCGAAAAACAATGAAAATGAAAATAGCAAGAGTGTAGGAGCCGAAATAATAAAAATACTGGAACCATCCGATCGGGTCAGTCTGGTAGAGATTGTTGGTTGCAAAATTGATATCAAAGATTGTTCAAAGTTCACCTTATCGAAAAACAATTTTAATGATATATCTGGATACATTTGTGGATATAAATGCAATGTTAATAACGAAGAAGTTACAGAAGAAAATGATAGTAATAAACTTAAAATCTGTGAATACCTCGAGCAGTGTTTAAATTATTCATTCGATAACTTAAATGTATTTAAATATCATTCACAAGATATGTTTGAATGTAGTAATTTCGAAGTATTCAATGATGAGACAATGAACCAATCAACTGGTGGATATTTAAATCAAGAAGATATTGGATATAGGAATCAGTATTCTTGCGCAAATAAATCTAAATCATCACTAAAATCTTCTCAAATAATGACGTTTGGGTCGGGATATCGAGTTTTCGAATTCGAAATGGAGATAGGATGCTTTATTGAATGTGATATTTATGGATTTGATCTTTTTCGCGATTAATTACCATTCCATACCCTTTTAAAAAAAACATCTTATAAAACACCCTTTAGTTTTAGTCCAAAGAAATATTGATAAATATCAAACTATTTAGTTGTTTCCTAATTTTTTTACTTTTAATTTTCAAATCAAGTGCCTTCCAAAATTCTAAAACGATAAGTTTTATAAATTATCAATTCAAATACAATCCGATTACTATTTATTTTATTTTTAAATGTTGATTTATCAATATAAAATATTTCAAAATTCAATTTGCTAGAGCTCATCTGGAAATATTTTTATAATCTATTCTTTACCTTTTTCAAACCTTAATATCTCCTTCCTATTCCATAAGTTTACGATTAATCGAATCATAAAGAATATCGTTTGTTTATTGATTCTAAATAGATTTATTATTATTTTAGCTGGCTCTAGGTTGGGGAGGGGAATTCTGCAAGATGTATCAAACTTTAATATTTAATTCATAATCACCTGGCAGACTTTCAGAAAATAAGGGAAACTTTTATCTCCACGGTTTAACTCTTAGTTAAGGCCAATCGCTTCTAAATAAACTTTAACCGATTTTTTACTGCTATTAATGCTATCATCCCAGCGCTAATCGTGTACTTGTATTGAGTGTGCGAAAATCCGAGATAATTCTTGAGTGATTATAATTGATTACTTTCAAACTTAATATATATATTCTGTATCAAGGAATTTTATTAAAAGATAACTTTATTAAAATTTATACTAAAAAAATATCAAGAAAAGACTATTGTTTTAAAAACTAAAATTATCCTCTGCCATGCTATGGGCCATGATCCTAATTTAAAAGGATGTGATATACCAACAGAAAAACAATTAAGGTATATGTTCAAATAAAGAGGATTACTAAGGCCTTAAAGGCTATAAATTAAGTCCATATTCAGTGGAAAAAACAATTCATTGAAACTATTGAGCTCCCATTTATAGCCTTAAATCTAACACTTCTAATATTATTAGGTTTCTATCCAAACATGAAATAGACCGATTTGGCTTTCCAGTAAATAGTGGATAGACGCTGGGATCCTCCCGAAAGTCGGACGCTGGACGAGTATCACAGAAAATGCCCCAAAGTGTGCTAAACGGCTCGGTTCTTCCTTATCTACGCTTGATCTTAACTATAACTACTGTACTTTATCTCCATTGTTTACAACCAAGGATGATATACATCACTGCGAAATTTCAGTATATAGCTCTTGTTAAAGTACAATGCTTAAATTACCTAAAACTACGGCAGGGTATTCCACTCATGGTAGAAATATGGGCAACTTTTATTTAGATTCGGTAATAGTAGCCCCCCCCCCCTACGGCACATAAACTCAAAAAATTGTGGCATAATATACCAAAATTGGGTATTAGAAAAAGTTTAGTTGGGGCATTTCGTGAAGAATCCCGATAGATTTAATCGCCTGAATTGCGGCAAGGCCACAGTATTTGCTATAAGTCGGGAAAAAACTGCCCGTTTTATCAAACTAATCTTATTGGCTATAGATTTCCAGTTTGGTTTTATCCAATAGTATTACGAATCTGCTCGTGTTTCTTTCTGAAGAGTATAACTTATCAGAAATGTATTGTATTATAAGGCTGCTTAGTAGTAAGTAGTCTGACTTTGCAATTAGAATACTTTTTAAACATAAACAGCGCGGAAATGGCAGCGAGTACGACCAAGGCAGTTATTTTTGATGTCGATGGGACCTTATTGGTATTTTTACTCATTTATTAAAGTCAAAAAAAAAAATTCTATTAGACCTTCATTAATTATGATGGAGGTGAATAAAGATTAGCAATTTACGATAATCTATGGGTTTAAATTTCCAGATATTTACAACAAGGCTCCATTTTTTTATTAGGACACGGAGATTTTGTATTCCGAGGCCATAAGTAATTTCCATCTTTGAGTTACAATCTTGGGGGATTTAGTGTAGAAAAAAATATGCATAATGAATTTACTTTTTTTAAAAAAAAAAAAAAAAAATAGATACGGTTCTGAAAGATTTTGGGACATCTATGGCTAATGAAGTCAAATTGAAAATGATGGGTCGAAGCTCGACAGATGTAAGTATAAAATCTTGTTGGTTTTCTTTCTTTAATTACTATATTTCACCCCTCATGCTATTTTTTTTCAATAAGGGAAAATCTTTAAAATTTTCAATAAATTATTAGGCAGCGAATATTCTGATCGAAGCCACTGGTATAGATATATCACCTGAAGAGTTCAACGATAGGGTTAATAAGATAAAGGTCGAGATATTCAAGCGAGCACAATTACTTCCTGGTGCTGAAAAACTAATTCGCCATTTGTATCGTCATGAAATCCCAATGGCAATAGCTACAAGCTCAATCAGACCATTTTTTGAAATCAAGTCGTATCAGCACAAAGCTCTGTTTTCGTTGTTTGGGGATAACATTACTTGTGGTGACGATGAGGAGCTTGAAGAGGCTAAACCCAGTCCCCAGATATATTTGCTTGCTAAGAAGCGATTGGGCTTGCCCTCAGTTAGCAACAGCGAGTGTTTAGTTTTTGAGGATGCTCATAATGGCGTAAAGTCTGGATTTAATGCTGGGATGAAGGTATGAGAAATCCTTGTTTTTTATTTTACAAGTGAATTGGGCTCTTAAGAGAATAATGTAATAATATTCTGGTTTGGTTTTTGGGAATAGGTTGTTTGGATACCTGATTACAGGTTTTGTACAGATAGTGATATTCCAGCAGACCTACATGGAGCCCACAAGGCTATACCCTCGCTGTTGGACTTCAAGCCCGAAGAGTATGGACTGCCTCCATATGATAATTGATAGGCCAAAATTTTGGTTAAACTTTTTGAAATTTCCTGAATTGAATCGATAAATTAATTTATTTAATAAAGCTTTACATAATCATTTAAAAGAGTGCAAGATTATTGTGGAAAAAAGGAAAAAAGATAATAGTACAAAAGGTTAAAAAACAAAAGTCTATTTGAAAGCAACGATTCCGAGGAGGACAGCAGCAGCGAAAAAGACAAAGGAAACGACCAGCCAAATAAATCCACAGCATTGAGAAGGGAATCCAGTAGCTTTAGCGAACTTTGAGGCATCACTCTCATTGACTTTACGAGCAACCAAATCCTCGACAATGTCGAAAAGACTGTAAAAGCAGCTCATTACGCCCATGAAGAGGACAAAGTAGCGCAAACCCTTTTCCAAAAAGACCCACAATAGGACAATAGGAATGATGAAGAGGATGGTGATGAAGCGGGTTAGCCAGTTCCGCGCCCAAAACAAGGTCACCAGCAGGCACAAACAGATTATGACGGAAGCGACCTTTGATGCAACCGTGTTGAACCCGCAAAAAATCATGATGGCCCCAATCAGCGAGCTGCCTAGGTACCCCGCCGGCATAGTGAACCACCACAGACCCCCGCGCATCAAAGTAGCACCGCCCTCGTCGGGATCGATTGTTATCGAAAGGATTTTGGCGCCCGTGCAGAGACCCATAAAGGCATGGCTAAACTCGTGGAAAGCAACAGTAACCAGCTTGAAGGGGTACAGCAACAGCTTTATATAAGGAAGGTTCCAAACGATCAGGATAAATACGAGGTATCCGGCCATGATGTACAAAGTGGTGCGTTGTTCCGCTGTGGGAGTTAGGGCTTTGACGACGTCATTGGCGTTATTATCGGCTCGTCTCAGCAGAATTTGGTCTAGAACCGGCATTTTTTATTTTTTGCTATTATATGATTCAAATGCTTAGAGTAAGGATATACAGTAAAAACAATGATAAGAGTGTGGATGAAGCTCTAGGAGGATGATATATATGAGTGAATTGCAAATGCAGGCTGAGTATGAACAAAGGGGTCTGATTTAGCAGGTTTCTTCGCCGCTGCTGCGTTTTGTCTGCATTTGTGGCTAAATTTCCCAACGCGCAAAAAGGATTGGCGCTATCCAATTGGCTATTGGAATGCGACGATGCAATTGTCGGCAAATATTACAATGAAAACAGGATATTCGCGAAGAATGAATTATTGGGGAAATCCAGCACAGCCGATTGGCAAGATGAAAAATCCAAGGATAATGACAACTTCAATTTTGGGATTGTAAAAAAATAATTTTATATAAACCGAAGAAAAAGCAATGTAAAAGCTGAGTTAGAAATACAGAAAATTACGAGTACAATAAACTTTAAAGATGGGCTGCATTTATTTAGTATGGCGGCAAACCGTAATCTTCGGGGTTGAATTCAGAAAGGGAAGGCAGGAGCTGAATCGCGCCGTGTAAATCACGAGGAATATTTTTCTTGTTGCAGAACCTGTAATCAGGAATCCAGAGAACCTAATTATGAACATTACACACATGGTATAAATTATAAATGATAAAAGTCGTGTTAATCCCATTTACCTTCATTCCAGCATTGAATCCGGACTTTACGCCGTTATGGGCATCCTCAAAAACCAGACATTCACAATTTTTTATATTGGGGATATTCATTTTTTCTTTAGCCACATTATATATCTGGGGACTAGGCTTTATTTCATTCACCTGTGGATCATCACCACACGTTATATTGTCGCCAAAAAGCGAAAAGAACTCCTTATGATCAGTTATTTTGAGTTCGAAGAATTTTCGGCTTGAACTGGTGGCTATCGCAATTGGTATTCTGTGTTTGTACAGATGTCTAACTAACCTCTCGGCCCCTTCAATAAGCCTGGTATGTGTGAATATCCCTTGTTTAAGGGAATCAACTCGGCTCATGAATTCCTGTGGTCCAATATCTATACCAGTATCTTCGAGAAGAATATTCGTAGCCTAAATAGAAACCAACTCAATAAAGATTTGTTATTGCTACTAATTGAGCCTAGACTCAGATTTATTTTTTATTTGCATAATTATTAGAGCTTTGGTTTACGTCTATCGATCTCCTGCCCATCATTTTCTCCTTAATATCGTCGTTAAGGCATGTTCCAAAATCTTTAAGAACAACATCTATTTAATAGACAACCAGTTAATAAAAATTCCATGTGATAGACTTCTAAACTAGATTATAACCTATAGCTTCTGAATACAGTATCTCCGTGTCCTGCAAAATTTAAGTAGTAATTTTTTTTAAATCATTGAATTAATCTTTCAACTATTGTCCAGGAAAATGTGCAAGTAGAATACCAGTAAAGTTCCGTCAACATCGAAAAAAACAGCCTTAATTTTGTGGGTTTTCATTATAAAGAATCTTTCTTCTATCTTGTAATCATCGATGTGGATTATGATTATATGTCTACACACCCTATTTAACTTATTCTGGCTCAGCAGCATTTCTGTCAGGTTTATACCGATTAGTATCTCGATAATTCTAGACCCACCTGTTTATTGACAATACTGGCTAGTCGAAAATTAAGCCGACGCATATTATAATTATTGGCTGATCAATATAACAATCTTCACAGACCCAAATTTTTCGGAACCCATTAGCTGGTTATTCGGTTGAATTTTGTCTTGCCACTTTTTTTTAAGGCACAGTAGCGCCCCGCTTAACCCTTTCCGAGCCCAAATTTGTGCTTTGCCCCTATTTGTGTATATTTACAATTCTAATTTGCCCAAATGCATGATCAACCCAATGGTACTCGAATAATACTAAACTAACCATAATATTGAGCATAAAGTGAAAGCCATTTTTTGTACCATTGCCCCTGGAAGGGTTAAGTGCGCAAATTAAATCCAGATTAAAAAAGCACCCACTTAAGCGGGGTACTGCTGTAATCCAATTATTTTTTCTATTTGATAATTGTTATTCAATTGAATTAATTAAATTTTACCAGAGATTATTGAATATCAAAAATCCCTTTTGAATTATTGGAATCCAGACGGGGTGCCCACTTAAGCGGGGTGCCACTGTATTCTCAATATTAAGAACCTTTGCCCATTAATTAGCCAATGAAGATATCGTCAAAAATGCCCAGAGATTTTTTAAATTTTAGCATTTATTGCCCGAAAAAAATAATGATTTAAGAATTTGAATTAGGCTTTAAAAAATAATCAAAGCGATAGAAATTGAAACCAATTGCATAACCCATCACCAAGTTTTTATCGCTGGCTTTTATTGGGTGATCTTTCACCATAGAAATCTCCCAATATAAGTCAAATCCGTCTAATATAAACTTAAATCTGCTTATCTATGTAAGAGTCTTTCGAATAGAGTTTACTCCTTAAATTTTCGATTTTACTTATCCAAAGTAAATTAACGGTTCCTTTTAGTAATTATGTTTATGTTGAATTGCAAAAATAAACACTTTTAAAAAAATACTCAAAAATTAGCAGATCTTTTAGTATTTTCAAAATCTGATTTCTACATTTCATTTTACATTTTAAAGATTGGGATACGCAACCGTTTTCTTTAAGCAAAATAAATTTTTAAAGTTTGAAAGTTTTAAAAATTCCATAAAACACTTGTATATAAGATATTAGCTCTCTTAAACGACATATGTAAAAGATTGAATAGTATTATTCAAGAAATATAAAAGCCAAATGAACACAAAAAATATTTTTGGGAAATTTGAAAAACAAAATTCAAGATACAAGATAAATGGAAGATATATTTATATTTATATGATTTTATTATTATATCATACCATTTTTTTACTCATAAAACTTGTGCTTTTAATCTTTATCGTGAAACAATTAGAGTTCAAAACTAGTTATTAAAATATTAAATCTGTAGATGAACATATGAAATGAACCAAAAAAACTCATGTAATAGGTTAAAATCAACGCTGGTCATATTAAAAATTATTGGTGAATCGTTGAATAACATTTTTTTTATTCCAAGTTACTTATTTTTTAAAACAAATCCCATAATGTATGCTCTATTATTTAAATCTATTAACTTTAGTTCCAAGTAAACTCATTAAGGGCATTAATTATAGCATACCCATATCACTTAATTTGGTATATTTCTAGGTCAAAATTTTTATTTTTAATTTTATTTTATTTAATGTGTGAAATGATAAAAAAATTTGCTTGTTGTAATAGTTAATTATCAGTGATTTTTTCCTGAATATTTTTTTAGATCCACAAACCACCAAAATTTCCACAGCATGTTCTTTATTTGCCGTTTCTTTAAAAAAAAAATTATAATAATATTTTTAATTTCTTTGGAATATTTTTTGAAAATAGTGATATAATATTATATTTTGAACTAATATAAACATGTGTTTTTGAATAATATTGTCCTTATTAATTAATAAAAGAAAAAAAACTCTGTATAATTGATCACAATACGACTAATGAGAAAATTTCGGAAACTATAAAACTTGAAACTGGGATAAATGCACACTTCGTTCATCATAAATTTACAGGGGAATTTCCTTTAAAAATACTCAACAAACCTTGAGTCTATCTCTTTTCCTTATGCATCTAATATGTGATATTCAAACCAATCTACTCTCATCCTCATCATAATTTATATTTTCTTGAATAATTTCCTATATTTATGGAATAATTTTTTGATGGATTTTATCATTTATTATTTTGGATTTATTAAAATAGAAAAATGGTATTAACGATATCCATTCTATATATAACTATTAATTGGCCAAGATTTATTTCAATAAACGATCTTACATTTCAGGATCTGAAAACTGAAAAAATACATTTTTCATTTCCAAAATTTTATAAATCATTTATTTTACTATCGCTAACCGATTTTAATAAGAAAATATTTCCTTTAAATTAACTAACTTTTTTTTTACAGAACATAACTTTTTAAATAATTTTTTACAAAAATGAGTCAAAAAATTTCTATCATAAACACAGAAAATACTGAATACCCTACTTAAGATATATTGATTATAAATAGGCTTATTTATTATCTTTACCCATTGCCAGAAATGTTAGTTTTTCAGCATAATTAAATATATATATTCTTATATTTAAAGATGGCCATAAAAACTAGTATGAATATTAGCATTCTTGATAAGATATATTTGGATTAAGATGTTATTTTATTCCTGATTAATAAATTAATGATAAAATTAATATCAATCGTAATTTATATATTTCAAATAGGATGTATACAAAAAAATATCTGTAATTGAGCCCACAGTATATTTAATGCATTGGTTGGTGCATGTAGAAAACTTATTTAATTTTCTTATAAAACTATTTAGCTTATAAACATTTTTTGTTAATTTAGCCAATAAATGCCCTATTTTTTTAATTTCTCTCCCTCATTTCATCTCATATAAATATATATTTAGGTGATAAAAAACTCAATTTTATATTGAATATGGTAGTTAGATTTTTTATTATTCAGATACACATTTTTAGCATGACTTGAAGCATATTTAGGGTAAATTTCAATCATGGCTCCGATTTTCAATAAAATTAAAAATATTTCCCTCCTATGATAGAGGTTGAATTAATAGTCGGGATTTTTTTTAAAAAATTACGCTGAAAATTTACTCTTTAAAGTATACAATATTTTATAGCGGCTATTTATTTATATTATTTTTAGTTTAAATAAACCTTTTTTAAGACTTGATTTTTAACGTAATTCCTTTGCTTCCTCCAAAAAATTTATCTTTAATTTAGAAAATTTTCTTATTCATTTTAAGCTATAAATAAGTATATTATAATAATATACACGAAATTTTATTAAAATTTATACAGTAAATATTTTATAAATAATGCTATATAATAATTTAATTTAAAAAGGTCTCTAATATTTTTTATCATAGGAGGTGATGGTTTAAAAACTATTAAAACGGGCTTTTTTGTATATTTTTGCTATTTATAAACCGTCATCCTCTTTAAAATACTAGTTCTGAACTTAAATTACTCCGCAAAAAAGTATAAAAGTATTAGTTTATTATTAGAAAATTGGTATAATATACCAACAAATAAAAATTAGAATATATATAACCTCTACTCCTGTTCTATATTGAATTTTTTTTCCTTCAAAATTCCCTAAAATCTGTTCTGTGTTAATTTGACTTTCGATTTCTAAAATTCGGATATCGATCTTTCAAATGTATTTTTAAGGATGGCTAATATCTTATAATTAAATGTTTTAAGAAAATTTTAAATTTTTTTACGGCACATTTATCTCAAAAATTTGTCGAATATAAAAATTAATATGTAAATATTAAATTTATTGGGGTAATTTAAAGGTTAATTAGTCTAAAATTCAAATTTTCTGACTTTAAAAAATCATTTCTCTTAAAGAAAAAGAAGGAAGATTAAATTTTTGAAGAATTTCGGTTGAGTATATCGGATAATGGATTAAGCTCAAATTAGACCCAGTTATGCACTGTTAGTCCTACAGAAAAATATTTTACATCTGAAAAAATTAGTATTTTTTATATTTTGCAATAAACATTTTTGCATATTTTTTGCTAAGTTACCTGAAAATAAAATTCTACTATAAATAAAATTTTAGAAAAACCTCTAAGACGGAAAATAAAATTGAAACCTCTGCTATTAAAACTTTTATAAAATATGCAAATTATAGAAGAATTTTTTAATTTTTTAATTTTTTGTTTATTTTCGTAATTTTCATATTTTCTGGGTCTAAATGCGTTTTTTATAAGAAAATAATCTTAAGATGAGTAGATATAATCAGTTGTAATAAATTATTAATTTCTAAAAAAAATTAAACCTTTATTTAGGATCAAAAGAAAAATCTCAAATTTTAAGCTATATTTAGAATTTAGTTAACTTTTTTCAATAGCAAGTTTAAGAGCCAAGCTTAATTATATACCTTTATAAGAAAGAAGAAAAAATAACAATTTTTTTGAAGAATTTTGATTTATTAGTTACAATACCAATATTTTTTCAGTTTATTATCAAAAAAAGGAATTTTTACGTATTATTTATCGATAATACCCATTTAATTTTATTATCCAAACCTAGTGCAATCAGGATAAATAATTTATTTTTATTATATCCCTTATTTTTAATTGAAAATATATTTCACTAAAATTTTGCAGGTTAAAATTCTAATAATTATAATAAAAAAACTAGTTATTTTTTTACAATTTTACAGTTTATTATTAGAAATTTCCAAAAGTATTCTTATTGAAATTTTGGCTTATGATTTACGCCATCTAAGAAAATTAATTATTGCGTTTTATTTGAAAGATATTTTTTTCATTTCTTAATATTAAAAAATTAATTGTGATTAATTCATTATAAAATAAATACATATCAAATTAAAAATACTAGATCGCTAAAAATTTTCTGAAGTTTCAAAGATTAAAAAAAGCGAAAACTGGAGTGGAAAGTTAAACTTTCTCATAAAAAATACATATAATAAATATTAATTAAAAAAAGTATACTTTTTTTTTCTTGAAAATTTTTAAACCGATAATATAAATAATTTTGTAAAATATAATACATTGAATGTTTTAATTTGAGACATAAAGATTCTTAGAACTAAATATAAAAAAATTCATTTTATGCCATCAAAATTTTAATATTCTTGAAAAAAAAAAATTCATAAATATTTAAAATGATATAGAAAAAAATGCTATTAATTATTATTAAAACAAGGATTTTTTTGAGAGATGGATCAGAATGAAGAGAAACCAAGGAAAATTACATATTTTAGGTATAAAATATTCATCTTATATTTCTATTTGAAATCTAATTATTCTGATTTTCCCCAATAAAATTATCAGAAAATTTGATTGAAAATGACAATTGCAATGCTATTAAATATATATTTATTCGACAAATTTATTTACAAATTTTATAATATTATCACGAAATGAGGTTGAAATGTTTTTTAAATCATCTCTGAATTATATTTTTTTTTGCGAAAAGCATTGTGAAAGCATAGAATGAAACAAAAAATTAAATGTTTTTTTTTTTTTAGAAAAAAATAAATGAATGGAAATAATGTAGCTTTTTCTACGACTTTTACCTTATAAAATAATCTTTTAAAAGAAATTGCAAGACTTTATAAATCTATACTCTCATTGTAGTATCGATAATAATACAAAAAAGCATAGCTGCTTGATTTAGACTATACTAAAATACAAGTAAAAAGAAGCTCTGTATTTTTGATGATTTTATATGCGCTTTTAAAGTAATTTATAGCTGAAACGGGTATTTTTGACTATCATATAGTTTGAAAAGGAATTTTAACATAAAATATTCGCCAAAAGAAAAAATCATGTATGAATAATCTTACAAATTTTAAACTCGGTAAGCTTTTTTAAATAATTCTATAGTATAGAACGAAGCAAAAATTAGTGATAACCGCTATTTTTTAAAAATCTGGAATTCAAAAGATAATAAAAACTATCATTTGATGAAATTTTTGAATATGTTTATTCTATTATATTAAATTTAGAAAAGAAAATAGCTAACTTTTTATGATATTTACAAGCATGATTGAAATAAAAAATAAGATATATTATTAAATATAGCAAAAGTCATTCAGGTCGATTTTTTTATTCATATTGAATTAAAAAGAGGTTCCAAGACGCAATGGATAGACAGTGGCTGATTTTAAACAATTTTGTGAAATATTATTATATTTTTCCTAAAAGGAATTACCGAAAAATATAGATATCATCATAAAATAACATAATTTGAAACATATAATTCATAACAAGAATTCATTGATATCCATAGTAAAAAGAAGATAAATATATCAGTTTAAAACAAAAATATACCAAATACAACATATTAAATTAAATCAAGTTTAAACCGAAATATAATCTAAAAAAATATTCCTTATAAATATCCACTTTAAATTGCTAATCTCTTTGTAAAATAAAATTTATGAATGTTTTTTTAACACTTATCGGGTCATACTAATTAAAATCAGCCATTTTATTATATTAATGATCCCAATTTGCCCAATTTATCGATACATCAACTAGTATGTAAATAATTATGATTTAGCTATAGCATTGAACAAAAAATGAAAGTCATTTTTGCACTATCGGCCCTGAAAAGGCTAAAAGAGGGGGTTGTGTAGGTTTAAATAGGTAAAAAGCTATTTTTAGGTTTTGTATGCGAAAGTTCCCTAAAAGACTATTTTCTATAAGGATATTTAAATGAAAAAAATTCAATATCAAAACTAATTATTTTATCTTATAACTTATTTTAAAAATATATACTTTTGGGAAAAAGAATGTCATATTCTCAATCAAATTTTCAGATAATTTTATTAGAGAAAATCAGAATTATTAGATTTCCATAGAATTATCAGATTTTTGTTATACTTAATAGATCAATAACATATTGCCTATGGAATAAGTGATTAAATCAGCGTAATTTTAGACAGTCAATATCATGACGGTTTAAACACGAAATTGGCATTAAATTCACAAAAATATACATAAAAAAAATATTAGAATTGAGTTCATAGTAAAAAAATTCCATTTTTATTAATTCAAACTCAAACTTTGAAAAAAACTGGAGAAATATAGACGCATTTTTTTTATCATCCAAAAAAAGCAGAAAAAAAATGTACTATTTTTTATTTATATTAAGTTTATTTCGCATCAATAAAAAATTATAAAAGCTAATTTTAAAAAAAATTAATGTGAAAAAATTTCAAAAAATCATTTCACTCAACTCCCCCTTGTCGCTAAATATGTGCCATACCTCGTGGGAATTATTCAAGGTTACCGGTTTCTTTGGTGGAAATCCCATTCATTTAATTTACTAACGATTTTTCAAAAATATAAGCTTCTATAAACAAACCTAATAATAAAAAAAGGAAATATACATAGATGTTTGAATTTATTGAAAATTAATAAAGTTATAAAGTTGCGGCCAAGTAGCTATTACATTTAAAGGTTCAGTAGGAATTGAGAAACAAAAGTTTCAAAGTTTACTCGGGTGGATTCTTGAGAGTTTTCGAGTGATAGACCTTTTGATTTCATGTAGCTGGCCAAATCATCAGAGGATATGGTTCCATCTTGGTTAGGACCAAGTTTTTGGAACTCTGATCTATAATATCCCATATGAACAAAGTTCTTTCCAGCTTCCTTAAGCTGGATGGATGGTGAGGGGCTGGGGAAGGTATATGATTTAGCAGAGGCAGCTATTGATTTAGGGTCTGATGGTGATTCGTAACCCATAGAGATGATATAATCATGGGCGATCTGGCACTCTTCCTCAAGCTTTTCTTGGCTCCAGCCCAACTGTTTAGCCATAATGTTGCCAATCTTGGGAATTGATTCATATGCAGCTTTGGAGTCAAGGAATGATAGACGGATACGTCTTCCTAAAACGTCGGGAATGGAGCGAGCGTATTCCTGATTGATAGAGTAATATATTTCGGCTTCGATGAAGGGGAAGTCGGGGTGGATACGTTCATTCCAGTTCCCAATGGAGCTGGGCTGTGAGTATGGGACGGCCCAAGCCAAATCACCATAGTTTCTTGAGAGATGGTGGGCAATATCAGGGTTCAGATTATATGAAGAAGCCAAATCATGTTCCATCTCAGAGCTGTAAGTTTCACCGCCCATAACTACAGTTTCAGCAGTTGTGGATGGACCGGCGGGGGATAGGTTGAAGAGTTTTACGGCTTCATCAACACTTTCCTGGGCCATTTCTCTGTAAGTGGTCCACTTACCACCAGATATAGTTAAAAGGTTAGAATCAGAAACGTAAATCAAATGGTTTCTGACCAAGTCTTTGGTGTTTTTGGATTTGGGGTCACGGACGAGGGGGCGGATTCCAGACCAGGCAGATAAAACATCAGCTCTGGTGACAGAAGAGTCTTTTGATAGGAGAGTATTAACTTCAGACAAGACAAATTCAATATCTTTTTCGGATGGAATTGGGTTCTGATCAAGGCCACAAGGAGTATCAGTAGTTCCAGCTAGGGCTTTGCCTTCCCAAGGCAAAAAGAAGACAACTCTTCCGTCTTTGGTCTCAGGGTTAAGTAAACCGAAATCCCTGGGACAGTATTTTTCAGGCAACATAACGTGGACTCCGGAACTTGGAGACACAATATTGTCCATGTGAGGTTCGTCCATTTTTATTACACTGTCTAAAAGTTTAGTAATGGGTAAACGTTAATCATAAGTTAAGGAATAAGAGGGAAAATGGGGGGGGGGGGAGAAGAGTTTCAAGAAGACAAAAGGTAAAAAAAAGAGTGACAAAATAAAATATTTAAAAGTACCAGAGAAAGGACCGGTGGCGTTGATTACACCCTTGGCACGGACAGGCCATTGTTCGCCGGTCTCGAGATCTTTAACCACAGCGCCTTTGATGACATTTTTTCCAGACTCATCCTTTTCTTTAATAAGAGATACGACCTCAATGTGGTTAGCGACAACAGCACCACGGGAGGCAGCAGTTAAAGCTAAAGAGACGTTCATTCTAGAATCGTCTTGTTGACCATCATAGTAAACGATTGAGCCTACGAGACCTTCTGCATTAATGTTTGGGAAGTTTTCGATAGTCTTCTTTCGGAACAAAAAGTAACTGCCAGTGATTCTGTGTTTTCCTGACAAAATATCGTACATTTTAGTGCCCATGTAGAAATAAGGGAGTTTCCACCAAGTATAAACTGGGATTACAATGGCCAACTCATTAGTGAGATGGGGAGCAGATTCCAACAAAGTTTTTCTTTCGAACAAAGCCTCTTTAACCATTTTCCATTGATCGTAATCAAGTTTCATTATAGCTGCTTGTAGGTATCTAACACCGCCATGAACCAATTTGGTAGATTTAGAAGAAGTGCCTAACAAGATATATAAATGGTGTATAATTTTAAATTGCCAAAAAATATAAATGGTTTAATCGAACAGAAAGGGGGGGGGGGGATAAAATACCTGAAGCAAAATCGTCACGCTCAACCATAGCTACCTTGAGACCTCTGGAAACGGCATCAACAGCGCAACCAGCACCAGTAGCACCACCACCAATAATTAAGACGTCAAATTCGGTGGAGGATTTACTGTTAGCGGTTGAGGAGGATTCTTTGAGGGCATTGATAATTTCAGAACGGGGAGGAGCCTTCCATAGTCTTAGTGGGTTGGAGAAGGAACGGTCTTGTGGGAGGGAGGAGTCAGAGAGAGCAGTCTTTACAAGGAGGGAGGATAGGTAGTGTTTTTTGGAATTGAAATCATCAGAGTTGTACAGGTTGTAGCCCACGCCACCAGCAACAAGGGTAGCTGATAAGGCGAGCAAACTTTTTTTGGCAGAACCTAATCTCAACATTTGGAACTGGATAAATAATAATAAACTATAAACAGGGTCAAAAAAGGACAGGGGATAAATCAAAGTATAAATATGCCTCTGAGAGGCATTAAAAACTACGAAATGGAGACAAATGCAGATCAGAAGCTTGGAAAGGTGGGATTATGGATGGATATTGATAGGCGGATTTATCAGATGACCAAATCGAGAGACAGACGTTACAGCAGATAGGTGTTTGGCAGCAGATTCAGTAATGCAGAAACAAAAGGCCTCTCCATCCCTGATCTTATCATTACAAAAAAAGAGGTAGATAATATACAACAAATCCCCTGGTGCCTAGAATGGGCACTGCTTTACACAGGCCCTCCTCACCTATATTTCTATTACCAATTGGATAGTCGGTTCCGTAATCTGAATATATGATCGGCCATTGGACCACAGATTTCGCGATAAAAGATTAGAGATAGCCAAATGGGAATGCCGAAAGCCTGAACCCTCACGCAAACATATTCTCACACCACTTGTTAGCTCAGGCGTTTTAGGTTTTGCTAATATTTTATCTTATCTCTGATTGATCCCAGAGTCTCCCGACCACTGCTGTAGATTAGAGATAGCATTATGAGATTCTGTGACACGATATGTACAAAACTCCTTAGATTTTAAGGGAAATATACACATCAACCACTTTTCAGGGGTCAGACGCATCCATTAAGAACGCCTCTAATCACTCAGGTTAGAAAATTGGTTAAAATCAGCACTTTTTTAGCGAACTTTTAACATATAATTAATATGCTAAATGGATGGGAAATCTCAACCCCGTCAATTGGCTAGTAGATAACAGCTCTACTCTGCATTATTGCATTCGTTGCTGATCAAGAGGGCCTACATTATTCTGCGCTACAACCTTCTTATCCTTGGTAAATCCGACCCCTTTTGAACCTCGGCACCAAAATGACCAAGTCTATAGGCACAGCTTTAGTCGTGTGATTAAAAAGATTGGAGACTTCATTTTAGGACAAATAATTATTTCACTGTGCCTAAGAACCATAACATTACCTAAACTGTGTCGTACAAATAAATAAAACCTTATTAATTAATTTGAATAGGCAATGATTTGATGGTATTACGTATAAAAAGCTAGCATTTTTCTTTTTAATTGTGGCAAACATTATTTGAACTGTTTATCGATCACTTGAATGAACGATTAGTTTCTGGAAAAATGTGAGATTTTACAAATGTATTTATTGTGCTATTGGCCGCATCAATTTGGCATCATTCCAGCAGAAGAAGTTAGAATATGAAAATGATCGTCAATTTTTTTTATGGAATAGTGCAATAGAAATTTTCAGTTTTGTACTAATGTTTTATTTCTAATTTTTAATTGGTTCCCCAAAACTGCAATTGTAACAGAGTTTGGTAGACTACCCAAATACAATTACATGTTTTTTATTGGTTATTAAAAGGATTAAGCCAATAGACAAATAGTGAGATGCTACTATAATTTCCTGAATCAGCCAACGTGCATTACACCTTAAACTCTTTAGTTCTTACAGGGTCCTCGGAACAAAAATAGTCTCTATTTTTTATTCAATACAAACATTTTAGTGAAAAGCATTACTTTTCATTGGTTTAGTTTATTAAAATAACGAATGGAAATGTATACTTACCCAAATAGTAGTTCAATAGTGTTTTCGGGTCCAGAAAGGGTTACAAATGTCAGTAGGCCGAAATGTGTTGTCATTAATTGCCAATATTTACACTATTTTGACTTATTCCGCAACGAATTTATACCCCATTGGCTACCTAATTTTATTTACCGAATGGATTTTAAAGTCGGTACCAGATCACAGTACAAATGTCACCCTGTACGTTAAAGGGTTTAACGTCAATATTCAAAAATGCCCCATAATTTACATTCAATATTTAA
>LSSL01007640.1:0-16178 GCA_001953115.1 Smittium mucronatum | reverse complement strand
TAATGGGTTTCTTACCGCCATAATAGTCAATTGGAATGAGTGCTGAATTCATAAATTTTATTTTTATTTCAGTCTAATTATCGATATTAGATATAAAAACATTATCCATAAATAAAGGCTTTTTTCACTTGATTTTATTATTTTTAATTTTGGTTGATTCTTACCAATAATTAATATAAATATATCCAAGATATTCAAATTTTTGAAAATTTTCTATATCTTGCCCCTGGTCAGCGAATCAATAATTTATTCTGTGTCTGATACATAGAATCCCGTAATTAGATGCGTTGATTTTCATAAAAAATGTTTTTTCCCAATTATAAATTGAGCTTTTAAGTATTTTTAAAGAATGACACTATTTAAAGAGTTTATATAAGTAGATAAAAGCTAAGAAAAGATAGAGATGATACAAAAGAGAGAGGGCTTTCTAAAAGCTAAATATAAAAACAAGTCAATTACAGAAAATTATATAATCTTTCAAGACCAGTAATTCAGTTTTTGGATAATACTGAATTCACGTAAGGTCAATTTAGCCAATAGATTATGCACTCTCAATTAGCCATGGTCCGAAATTCCAATTGCATTGGAATCACGGATCATTGGGTAGCTGGCTTTTTTGGAAATTAATTGGATCATATTGTATGTTGGCATAATGGCGGCTGATTTTCGTAACATTACTCTCCCCTCTCACAGATTCCAAGGTGTCTTTGACGTTGTATGGACTTGATAGAAGGATGTGCCCGGTCACTTATGTTTTTTAACTATCGCTATCAACTCTTTCAATTCTGTATCTGACTCGCCCAATTTTCTTTGTTAATACGTAAGGTTCTATGCAATTAGTACTGAGTTCAAGTATACTATTGAGCCCTTCATGTGAATCTCTCTTCAAAAGACCGTAATCTCTATTCGTTATATCACAGATCTGCTTCTATCGTTATATCGTATTTAAATTTCCAGTTTAGCCAGTTCATTGTTGTGCGGAATAGTTTTTCGAATATGGGATCATCTTGCTTGCAACAGCCTTTCGTAAAAAATAATATTTAGAGGCATACTCTGGTTGGTCGGCTTCAATTTTCAGCTGAAACTCTTGCCTCTCTTACATGTTACGTTTTGAATGACGAAAATCCGAGTGTTTAGTGCTTTTCGGTTCGGTATGCCAAAATATGAATATCAATAAATTTACACAAATCAGTTTGATCTTCTGTGCATTAAACTTTTATCATTATATTAAGAGTTCTGTTAAATCTTTCTGTCATCCAATTTGTTTCTGGATAATATGGCAAGCTAAATACTTGTTTGGTTTCAAGATTTGAGGGAAAAATCCTCATTTTATGACTAGTGAAAGAAGAGCTGTTGTCGCTTAGAATTTTCTCTGGAAAGTCATGCGTAACTATAAGACGTTTTTATGTCGCTTTAAAAGTAACTTCAGCTGATTTACATGGTAAATCTAAAGCACCTACCCACCTCTTCGATAAATCTTTTATTACTAAAATGTATCTATTTCCTAGTTCAGTATCTGGAAATGGTCCTGCATAGTCAATGGGAACCATTTCAAATGTTTCGGATACAAAAATGGACTGAAGTTCACAGAGAGTCTGCAGAGTCGAGTTTTTTGTCAGTTGGAATATTCTACAACTTTAAATACATGAAAAAACATCTCGAGAAATTCGCGGCCAGAATAGCTTTTTTCTCAGCTTATACAGAGTCATTCTGTGTACTAAGTTTGAAATTAGCAGAATTTCGTGGTAATGATATAAAAAGTTTTTTACCAGAGATTCGGGAATAAAGATTCAAGGTTTTTTAAGATCAGTGATATTTTATAGTTTTTTTTAAATTATCCTGTAGGTTCGAGATTGTTCATTTAGATGGCTATAATTTTCAATGCTATTCAATTAGCCAATAATTAATTTGCACTTTTCATCTATTTTCAGGTATTTTCCGATTTTTTTTTGAAGTTAAAATAATTTTTTATTCAGGTCTATAAGTAGTTTCATTTTCAAAATTCTCAGAGAAATTTCAGATTTTTATAATTTGTAATTGGTAGATTCAGATCCAGGTGCTAATAAATCTAATTTTCCAAATCTTCTGATTTTTTTATTTGGAGGTTCTTGGCTTCTTGTGATTTTTAGTGTACTTTTTGGTGTTCTGAATCATTTCCAAAGTCTCTACTTAGTGCTCCAATGAGATCATTTTTCAGTCCCCTAACATTTTTGATTTTTAATTCGTAAGTTTATAGTGCAGAGTTCTACCTGGCGACTCTTCCTCTGGGATTAACATTTTCAAGAGCAGAAATCAAGGCAATTTGGTCGATTTATAGCTCCGTGTAAGTCCATTTACATAATTACGGATCTTATTGAAGCCAAAAATGACTGCTAAAGAATCCTTGCCACTATCAAAATAATTGAGTTTAGCAGGAAGTAGTTTTTAACTGCGTATGCAATTGATCGTATGGTTACATCTTGTTTTTTCTGGAGTAATTAAGCGCCATTTAAAACATTACTTGTATCTGTGTATATGCTATACGGCTTGATCGTATTGGAATGTTCAAGCATTGGCGCTGTTATAATTGCGTATTTGAGTTTCTCAAAAGCAGTTTCACATTCGCTGTTCCGATCAAATGGAGTATATTTTTGAAAAAGTTTGTACAAGGGTGCGGTGATGTTGGTAAATTTTTCGATTAAAGACCTACAGAAAAAAAGCATGTCTAAAAAACTTTGCAAATCAGGAACAGTAGTTGGCCGTGGGATTTTCTTGACAGCATTCATTTTCTCTTCAGATATTTCTTACCAGTGCTCAAAAACCGTAAAACCCAGAATATCCTTTTTGGGTACTGCGAATAGGCGATTTATGAAGTTTTATTTGAGGTCTTTTTTCTTGAGTTTTGAAATTACAGAACGAAGATTTATAGGATGTTCCTCTCGAGTTATCTAAAATGCAAAAATATCGTTTTCAAAAGCTGCACATTAACCTCAGTCAATTCATTCTCTGAGATTTCTGTCTATATTAATCTGCAATGTTTCTGGAGAGTTGCTCGTTTCTTGAGGCATGACAAAAAATCTATGGTAGGCATCAGTTTCAAAAAAAACAGAGGTTTAATCGAGTAAGAATGAGGTTTAATTTGATACAATTATTATAAGACATAAAGTTTAGAGTAGTATTTGTAGCCAAAAAATTGATTTAAAATGATATAGATTATATACATTGGGAATTCGTTCCGAATCGTGAATTTGTTTAATTTCCTAAGTTTGACGGTTAATCTAGGTTTTCCTTTAAATTTTGGAACTATGAGTGGATTGGCAGAATATGTAGGTGCCTAGAGTCTCGTGTAACAACCTTTATAGAGTTCTTAAACATTTTTAACGAAGAATGCGAACTTCTTCAAGTGAGTAACGGCACATACTTCAATCTATTGGTTGGTAGGAAGTTAAGAGCAGGCAGTGTGGTAATTCGGTTTTGATGATGCTAGGTATTGGGCCAAATGGCTGAGTAACAGAGCAACCATTTCATAAATTTCAGAGTCTGCAGATGGAATTAAATTGACAGCAGAGGTAGCAAAAACAAGAGGCACCCATTCAGTCGGTTTAGATACAGGTGGTATCATAAAGAATATATCGTATTTTCTATTTTTTTGTAAAGTAGATAGCCATATCCATCCAATTATCAGCCACTTTTGAAGAAAAGATGAATCTAATCCCTAAAATGATGTTTATTTATTGAGGGGGCATAATTCTGAAAGCTTTTTGTATATTCCGCTTGCAAAATCTAGGCGGGAAGAAGCAACTTTATTTAAGGTCGTGTTTGTTTAATCATTTACAAGTTTGATTTTTAACGGTTTGTGAATTTTTAATATCAAATTCAATCTTTTAGCCAGTGAGGAGGATATACTCGTTATTTGAGACCCAGAGTAAAAAAATTCGGATAAAGGAATTTTTTTTGATTGATGCACTGGGCTTAAAACATGTACTTTCATTTAAATTTAGGTTCATAGCCATAATGGCAGTTGGAGGAAGAATATAGTTGGAAATTTCTATAGTTGTATACTTTGTCGAAAATATTCTTTTTCCGTAATCGTAGTTTTTTTCTTCAGTTTCGTGTTTATCTTTTGTTTTTTATAGCAATTTTTTGTATAATAATCGTTTATGTTGATATCGTTATTTTGGTGGTCGCATAATTCGTATTTTATTTGATGTCATTATTGCTTTGAGGTTTGGAGTTTGATGTTTGATGCTTTTCGGAAGGATCACTTTGTTTTCGCACAGTGTTGCTCCCATTTACTATGCTTTGTCTTTTCTCTCTTCTAAAAATTAAGAAATAAAAGCGTTTATGAAAAGAGCAGCCATAAGATATTTATTGCATGAGCTTCTTAGATCGCTTTTTAGAACACAGTTGTAACACACTTTTTCTTACAAATTCTTAAAATTTCGCCTTTTTCATAATAATATTTTCTCTGCTGTGTGTCTTCTTATTACGCTGGAAACAATTTTGGAACTGAGGATTATTGAAACAGAAAGAGATGGACCGGAAAGGGTAATAATACTGTCAATTATACTGTGTGACATTAATGAGAGCCTTTTCAATGGATTTAATTAAGACTACAACAGGATATATTTACATTGCTGAATGAAGATCATAAGTCAAAATGACTGGAATAGATTTGATCTCAAAAATCTGAGCTCTGAGTATTTTTTCAAACTGTTAAAATATTTCGTTTTCGAATTCTAGAATCTATTTTTTTGTGAAGCATAACTATAGCTATCTTGCTATTTTCTCCGGTTAATATTTTAATTCCAGGACAAATTTGCTGTATGAAATAGTTGAAATAAGATTTTTCAGAGAGTCTCAATGTATAAATTGTATCAAGAGCCATACTGAGGGAATCAGATCTTCCAAATCGTTTTTCAAGTTATTGTCTCAAACCATCTTAGCAGTCAATGTTTCTGTCAGGTGAAGCGTCATATCAACTCCTGACCTCTCCCTTCAAAGAGTCTAATACCATTATTACCCTCTGAAATTAATTTAAAAGAATATATTTGGTAAAGAGATCGTCTAATAAATGAACTCATATATTTAGCGAGGTATATTTTGCTTCGAATGCTGGTATATTCGGAATGTTACTGAGTGAAGTGAAGCCCGAAAAAACTGTATTTTCACCTTTTTGATTCTGGACCTCCATCAGTTTTCACATGAGTTCGACTTCTCTAATGGAAGCGGCTCACATTTTCCTGAAGTTTCAGCTTTCAAAATTTAAAAGGAAATTTCTTTTTCAAGGCGGATTCGGTTTGAGGATTTGATGTCTTTTTTTTTCTTTAAAAAATCAGATTCATTTTTAGAGATGACAGAAATCAAAATTTTAAATTTAGACTCCAACTTGCTGTGCTCTTCTGCAAGTGTCTTTAAGCTAGATTCAACATCGATCATTTGCTTCCCAAGAGTGAAAAGTTTGTTTTCTTTTATTGAAATAATTTCTCCAGCATTGGCAATTTGACCTGTAGTAACTTAAATTGGAGTCTCTGAAATTTTTAATAATAATAATAATAATAATAATAGATAAAGGATATTAAATAATGGTTATCCATCAATTTTTAAGTATTTTTATAATAATTTAAACATTATAAGAGTTTATTCAAAAAGTAAAAGCTAAGAGAAGAGAGAGAGGATGCGAGCGAAAGAGAGCTTTCCAAAAGCTAAATAAAAAATGAGTTAAATATGGGAAATTAAAAAATCTTTCAAGTCCAGTAATTCAATTTATCCAATAGGTTAATATTTTTCAATTAACCCCATAATCCACAATTCCAATTGCATTTTAATCGATATCATCAAATATCCGACTTTCTTGGCTATCCTTTTGACTGTATTTTTTTTGGCATAATGGCTACTGATTGGTGTAAATTTTTTTGGCAAAATAAATTCAATTTGATTGTGTAGATTTATTTTCGATGCCCCAAATGTGACATCATCGGATAGTCGTGGTGATGGTAATATGACTGCTTTTTTCGGTGAATCAGGAACGCATAGTCTTAGGTTTGAATGATTCGAGCAATTTTAGAGTAATTTTTTTTGATACAGTATGATTATGATTGGCCAATTGAGTTTATTGAGGCAAATTCGTTGCTATTTAAGATATCAATTACATCTTTACATTTTTTTCGATCTGTTGCATTTTTTTGAATTGCGCTGATGAAGATAAAAATTTGGAAATTTTCAAGCAATATTGACTTGGAGTTTCTTCTTTAGTGTCTTTTGGTTTAAAATTTGAAATTTGGTTTCTCTCTTCTTATCTTTCGTAATATAATTCTTAGTTTTCGTATTCAGTATCGTTATTTTTGTTTTATTCGATTTTTCTAGTATAATAACTCGACTCTTTGGCTAATATATCAAGTCTTACTGGTCGTCTTATTGTTCGCGTTGGTGGTCATTGGCTTCTCGTAATCAGTAGTAATAGTTTTTTTTCAATTTTTCCTTCAAAAAAGACACGACTAAGAGCGTCAGTCAGTACATTTTCAAATCCTTTTACATGCTTGATTTCGAAGTCATGTGTTTTTAATGCTGAGTTCCATCGGGCTATGCCCCCTCGCGGGTCTTCATTTTTTCGTGCGGTGATTAAAGCGCAAAATTTCGTGTGAAGTTCATATAAGTGCTGCTAACGTAGTGACGAAATTTTTCGAACCCATACACTACTGCTAGAGCTTCAGTGTAGCTGGCACAGTAATTTCTCTTGGTATGCAGAAAATTTTGGCTCGCATATGAAATTGGTTGCACAGCTCTATAAGATTGCTTTTGATGCAATAAAGCGCCTATTCGAAAATGCTATGCATCTATATACAATATTTATGGTTTTGAGCTGTTTGAATTTGCGAGAAAAAGGGCTGAATTCATCGCCATTTTAAACTATTGAAATGATGTCTCGCAGTAATTTTCCCAGTTAAAAACAGTTTCTTTTTTAAAAGGCATATATAATTGCACGAAAAGCTCAGTAAAGTTGTTGATGAATGAGTAGCAGAAAGAAGTCATTCCCAGGAAGATTTCGAAGATTTGGAATTAAAATTGACATGAAAAATATTTGACATTCACGATCTTGGTTGTGGTTATTTCTTGTTTGTTTTCATTAAATGTAAAACCCAATATATCAGATCTCGAAAATACGAGTATAAAATTCTTTTAGTTTGGCTTGAATCCTTTCTCTTAGAGCTTTTGAAGCACATTTTTAATTTGGAAATTTTTTTCCTCGCACGTTTTCGAAAATATCAAAATATCGCCTGCAAAAGCAGCACAATATCCACTATAAATGCATCCTCTAAAGGTTTTGTCGATATTCCGCTGGAGTGTTTCTGGAAAGTTCAAAATATCTTGTGGCATTACAGGGAACTCACTATATCCATCTGGGATTTAAAAGACACAATATTTGTTCGAATCAGGATATAGTGTTATTTGATAGAATGCATTCATTAAATCAAGATTAGAATATAATTTGCATCCGAAGAGATTTTTTAATATAAATTTGACTCTTGGGAGAGGTTATTCGTCTCTGATTGTGACTTTGGTGAGTGGTATGAATTTTATGACAACTCTTAGTGTTCCATCAAATTATGGCACTATAGATAGGTTTGCAGAATAAGGCGAGTTTGAGAGACGTGCATAACCCTTTTTTTATAGCTCATGGGGATTTTTTTTGAGTGTGCTTGTTTCAACGAGAAAATATCGTCACATTATTGCGTGCACTTTCTGGTCGTTTTTCAGTAGTAGCCGATGTGTAAATTCATTTTTGATAAATTTTGACTTAGGATAAAACAGGCTTGCCACATATCGTAGAATATCTGATATATCAGAATCTGCTTTTGTAATTCAATAGATTGCGCTTGAAGCCAGCACTATTGGAGCCCATTAAATGGATCCGAGACAACCAGGCTTCATCTTGAATTTTTTGTGGATGTTTTATTTTGAGACTAAATTGTAATTGATGTTGGTTTGTATATGGCTTTAGACACAAATATGAATTTTCTGCCTAAAACTATGTCTCAAGGCTGCAAATTCATTATTATATTTTATTTTTGAAGACTTTTTTTACAAAACACAGATCAGCGGTCATCATTCTCAGAGTATTAACGAAGCTGTTATTTCTCGATTGTAGTTTTAAAAGTTTTTGTGTTGATGCGCAGCTTCATTTTGTGAGATGCCATCATTCATTACACTGTTTGCGACCCAGGGTATAATAGGACAATTAAATCTGTATTTTCTATTGATGTTTTTATTTTGAAGAAAATTTTTTCACGCATGTGCAAATTTTTTTTTTCTGTGGTTTTGTTGATAGTTTTTCTAGAGTAAATTTTCATGATGGTATTCGTGATGCTAAAAATTTTGAACGCAGTTTTTATTTGTTAAACAGGTAAGTTTCGGTATTCAGAGGACTCGAAAAGGATTTAATTTTTAGATTTTTGGGTGTTTTGGTAGACTTTAAGCGATTTTTCAGAATAGAGTTTCTCCCTATCTCTATACTTGTTTGTTTCCTAATGTTTTTATGCTGATGCTATATGTTGGCTCAATGGCGTTAAATCTTCGGTAGTTATTGTTTTGAAGCTCACATTTTTGGTGTGCTCTTTCTTCTCGCCGGTAAAACGGTTGGAATTATTAACGCATTCGAAAAACTGAGCCCTATTCATATTTGTGCTCCCTGGACTGTGAGTGAACTTGTTATGCTGTCGAAAAACACCCAGAAATCGTGGAAGAGAGAGGAAAGGTGAGGTGGACTGATAGAACTGAACTTGGAGTCCAATTGGTGCTGAGATAATTTCTAAGTCTATGGCACTATTATTTTTGTTGCTGGATTGTACTTGGGAAATACTTGATGTTTTATACTGCATTTCCTAGAATTGTAGTCTTGATCTCCATTCAAAGTGAGATAATTATTCACTCCAAATATCAGGAATGTATCCACGAATTTCCGAGTTTATTTGCTTTTGAATCATAGTTACAGCTAGATTATTGTCAATTTTGGCTATCAACTGGATTTCTGGCCGGATTATCTGAATAAAGATGCTTAATTCAGAACAACAAGTTTATTTAATTAAAGCCACAGTCTTTAAAGTGTTTTTAACAGGATTTATTCGTCTAATTGACGAATTAAAGTGTCTTAAATCGAAGGCCAAAACGCAGTACTGTTATCTGGCTCTGAGTCATACCAAATACGTGAATATCTCTTAAAAGAGTCTGAAATCGTCACCCGTTGGTTGAATTTCGATAGTTGATGATAGTTGTAAAACAGGTCTTCTACCCAGCTGGCTCAACGCGGAAATCCATTAGTCGATTCATTGAAATCTGTATGTATATTTTTTGATTGATAGGGACCAATTTTTACATCAAAAGCTCTGGGATTTGTTTCCTCTTCAGCCTGGCGTCGATAAAAGTCAGCTTTGCGGAGAGCAAGGTTATTTTTGCGGGAAAACAATTGTAATTTCTCCTCCTATATTACAGTTAGAAGTCTGTTCGTGTTTTTAACTCGGGTTTTAGTTGTTTTTTGAGTGTTGCAATGTCTATACTCTGCCCCTTCACTTTTTTAATCAGTGATTCATTCTTGGAAACCAAATGGTTGAGCTAAATATCTGATGCTGCAAGCCGTTGCTTCATTCGGTAATTTTAAGTTTTGAGGCTATCGTAACTGATTTAGACCTCAAAATTTTGGTCTTCTGAAACTTAAATAGTTTGGTAAGCCGTGATAGAAAACAAGAAGAGAGGCAGTATAATTACAGAAAGCGTATTAAAAAGAGAGCTAAAGTAGAGCTAAATGGTAACTAAAAATATCTATAGGGTTTTCCGCGAATTTTAAGTTTTTAAAGTCTTAATGGGTTATATTAAATATAATAGTAAAAAAGAGAAGCTAAATAAAAAGAGAGATATTCAGAAAGATATATAAGAAAACAAAAAATTTATAATAAAATAAATCATCTTAGATATTACAGTAATTTTGAGAAATGATATTGCATAATTGATGCATTAATTTCAGCCAATAGATTAACTATGAAGTATATCAAATGAAACACTTATTCAATTGAGCTGCAAGTGGTATCATTTGATTGCTACCAATACCGGATTTTTATTGGCTTAATTGGCAAATAATATTCCTGGCTGATCACTTGAATAACAATAATGAGCTATGAATACTTTGAATGGTCTCATTCTGCAACTCTTTCATCAAAAATTTGATTTATATTACCGCACCTCATTACAAGCTTCTAAAAAAATAACTCCATCTGAATTAAATCCAGACTGGGAAACTGTGTTTTAGACTCTCATATATTCAATGAACACTGCTCCTGTTTTGGAAAATCCAGATAAAATATATTCTATATAATGTATATGGATGCAAACAGTAAACCTATAGCCGCATAAATAAACAACTGCACATCGGATAAATATGCCTTAACCATTGTTTAATAATTTGAAAATTTTCATCATTATGTTCATGGAATTTTTATGAATTTAATTCCATCCATTGCGCTCTGGTTTCTTCTCTGAAAAATCCAAATTCTCGTAAAAGATATACGGATAGAATTACACCTTAATTGTTTATAAATACTTGATAAATCAAATAAAAGGCCTAGTAATGAGCCGGCTGAAGATTTATGGAGGGATTTCAGAGAGAATGACATAAAAATTCCAAAATTAAATGAAGCATAAATCAAAGCCAAGGCATGCACATAAAAAATATATTCTTATTTGGGATTTCAGACATAATAAAAGAAGAGTTTATATGACAGCAAGGCTAATTCCGAAAATAATCTGACTAAAATATCGAAAAAAATAAGAATCAAAGCTACTGAAAATTCTTTTGCTAAAAATTACACTAAATTTTTTGCTTCATTTCCTTTATCGAAAAGTGCATTTAAGTGCGGTTAAATAGTAACTTCATGGTAATTTCATAAAAAATCTGATAGCTATTTAGAGAATCTGAAGATTATTTTGATAACTTGAAAAATGTGGATACCTCTTTTAATTATCTGACTATTTTAGCAATAATATGCCAATAAAAGTGAAATTGGACACATTTTTAAAATCTGCCAATGAGATATCCGATATTATACGTATTAGAAAAAATGGAAATTATCACTAAAACTATAGCAAAAAAAATTGCTTCAGGAAAAAAATTTCTAATATATTTTTGATGTTATTGAGAGTGAACATACTGATTTTTAAATTATCTTACTCGATTATTTTATATAATTCATTTCAAAAATATTCGATATTATTCTCTAGAGCTTCAGGTAAGTCTATATATCCATTTTTCAATTAATATATGTGAATTCATATTATCAATGCATGTCACATTTATTATAGTAAAAATATTTTTTTGTATTTGTCTTTTTCTTTGTCTTATTTAGTTAAACGGTTTATTTTTTATAACATTATGGTTGAATAGGTCAGATAACCTCAAAAAATGCATCGAACAATAGTGTTCCTAATCAAATACAGGGAAGAAATGATATCAATTTACTGTTCTGGGATTTAATTCTAATTCCTGATTAGTTTATATACACAGTAAAAAAAATTTTATGGCTGCAAAAAGATTTTTAGAGTTTAAGAAGAAAAACTGTGATTCTAAGTGTTATCATATATTCGGTAAAAATTAATTTTTTACTAAATTTTTTAGAGTTTTTTATCCTTATCAGAAATAAAATCTCCGAAAATTCATGTTTATAATTGTATTATTTTCGGTGTTTTAAAAGTAACATTAATGCCTGTATAAGTTATTTTTTATTTAAAATAGCTTGAATAAATAATATAAATTATAAAATATCTATGAAAACATATCGCTTCAAGTTGATCAATTTATTTTTTAATGAAAAATGATAATTTGAATTATTGTAATAAGCCCCTTTAATTTATTTTTTTAATACTTATACATGTAACTATCAATGCAGTGATGACTTATTTTAGGGTTTTAATAACTCAAAAACATCGTATATAGCATATCATCAACTTGAAATGGATTGGGAGAAGGGGGGGGGTAGGGTTAAAAAGAAATATTTAATTTCCTTATTAAACACATCCTAGGTTCTATTAATACTGAAGCCTCATAATTACAGCTATTTCATTGATTTATTATAGGATAGCCTATGCAGATCCTTAAAAAAATTTAATTGAACTAGAAAATTAATAACTATAATATTTTAAGTATACGAAAACGTGTTAAGTGGTTGGAAGATAAATAGCTTTTTGACCCCAGTACATTTTTTTAGATCTAATACACTATATTTCTGATGTGCAGTACTAACATAAATCAGACAAAAAAACAAACAAACGAATAAAATAAAATAAAATTTTTACTTTTATTGGCAAATTACTGCTAAATTAGTCAGATAATTAAAAGAGGGTGTGCCTTTTTTTCAGGCTATCAAAATAATTGCCAGATTCTCCAAATAACTATTAGATTTTTTATCCCCTAAGAGTGAAATACCTTGTCTTGGTTTAGGGGCTTAATATTGTTCTTTTTGAAGTACACTAGACTAAAATTTCACGCAGCGATGTACTATTCTTGGTTGGGAGTAGTGGAGATGGCGCACAGCGATTCCAGAGGAGGACCATCTCGAAACAGGAGGAACCGATCGTTTAGCACAGCTGAGACATAGTCTAGTGCGCAAGTCCAGTGTTCGACAGTCAGACGGATCTCAGCATCTAACAGCTATTTGTGGGAAAACAGTGTCGATCAAACCCACATTTGGGTAGGAGCCTAATTTTATTAATCCTGTTAGAACTAGGCTCTGACTAGGAGCTCAATAGCTTCAATGAACTGTTTTTCATTGACAAAGAGCTTAATTCATGACTGCATGTAACCTCAGTCATCCAGCCTACTTGAAGCGATGCCAGGGGGGTCTTTCTGTTGGTAGATTGAACCCTTTTCCGTAGGTACGCAGCCGGTAGTTCGGTAGAGGAGCTTATTTTAGTTAGGATATTAGTCTTTTCTATACGTCTTTTTCTTTTTTTTCAAATTTTTTTTGTATATTTTTTAATGAAGTTATATTAAAATAAAATTCCGTGATACAAAAAAAAAACTATCAGATTTTTTATGAAATTGCCATATTTTTATTTCCTTACCATTGAAACACAGCAGATCAACCATAATACAAAAAAAAATAGGCCTTTTAAATATCAATAATCCAAGACATTTTTACTCGCAAAAATCAGTTAACTCATTGTTAGAAGATCAAAAAAGCATTATAAAACTGTTAAAATTGAGTTATCGATGTTAACTATTTTAGGTAATAAGACCAAAAGATGATATAAAATTGTTTTAGTCAATCAACAGATGATATTATTGCTTATATGATGATATAAGCTTCATTATTATTTCCAAATTTTATCATGAGATATGAATAGTCGATAAAACTATTATCTGAATTATCTTAATCTAATTTCAGCCAATTGTGTGCAGATTTAGTTACTTATTTTTATCTATAAATTTTCAAAGTATATTTATTTTAGATTTAACTTTTTTTTTTGAATCTCTATCTCTCTCTCTTCCTTTGAAAATAATATAGACTATAAAAGTTTTATTGTAAAAATCGTACTTTAGAAAAATAGAGAGAATCAAAAACTAGCTAGAAAAATAATTCATACAAAGAAAAGTAAATAATAATTAATAATCAGTATTTCCGATATTGGGTAATGCTGAAATGACATAAGTTTATTTCAGCCAATATATTGATTGATTTCAATTACTTCATGCTATACTTAACTAATCACGTTGGAAAAGATATTATTGGGAATCTACTAATTATGAAAGTTCGTTGAGCTGCCTTTCAGATCACGATCTTGGAATCTGATTGACCAGATCGAAACACCTTTAGCCTTAAATTCGACTTTACTTAATAAAATACCTCGACTCAAATTTATACTTTTCATTGAAATTGCAAAAAAAAAATTTGTTGGAAATTTATTGATTTAAGTAAGATTAACCATTTTTATTTATAAATTTACGTTTAAATTCCACCATTTAAAATTGTTTAAATAGTGAAAAAGTCTGATGTTTATAATAATCCTCCATTTATTCCATTTTGACTCTAAAAACAATAATTCTATTTTTTATTAAATAATTTTAAACAGTTAACAAATTAAATTATTTTAATTTTAGTGAATATGAATAGATAGTGCATATATAAGACAAAATATTAAATAAAAACGAAATTGAATACTTTTTTTTTTACTTTAATGCTTAATGAGTTAGATAGTAATTAATTGAATTTTTTTATTTAAAACAACCAAAATAATCATTAATAATAAAAGATAAAATAAATAATTTATACAATATGCAAACTTATTCATGATTTTTTAATATCCTTCAGAGAACCTAATTTTTAATAAAACTTCTATTTGCTAAAATATATTAGCAATTAACTTTTGAAATTTTATTAGAGATATCTTTATTCTATCTCTTTTGAAATGAAAATTATAAGACAAGATGATTTTTTTGTCAAAGTCAAAAAAAAGAACAAAAAAAGAAAGGGGAAATATAAAAGAAAACAATATAAAATAAGCCAATTTTCTAAAATTTCTATAGAAATTGTAAAAAAAACGATTAAAATTAATTTATATTGGTGAAATATTTATAATTTATTTAGGTCGATAATTTAACTATTACAAATTATCCGATATTGTAATTGAATAACCGAAATAGAAAATACATCAACTGATGGATAATATTTTTTTCCACCTATTTAATGTTAGAAAAAATAAGATTAGCAAAAATTAAGAGTAATATTAACATTAAAGTTAAAATCAACCAGAATTAGTAGTTGTTATTTATAACAAAAAGTTATTCTAGATATTCAGCATTATAATTGTAATTTTTTACTATTTTTTTTTATAAATAATATAACAGTATTTTTTTGGGAGGTATTTTCTATAATTTCAATATATTTTGTTTTTTTTTATTCATTTTTTTTATAAAATGAAGAGGTTTTGAATGTAATTAAACTTTAATTAAATCCCTTGTAAAAAAAGTTAAAATCTATAAAATATATTCAGGTTTTTAGAAAAAATAGTATGATTTTTTAATATCGATTTGAATCAGCGGAAATAAGGGAGATTTAATAGGTGGGAAGATTTTTAAGAGAATGGATAATTAATATTTTTAATTAAATATTTTTATGATAAAAATATCAACTCGACACACAAGCAGATATCAGTGCATCAAAATTCATTTTAAAAGAAAAAAACTTATCGCATACTATTTTTGTAAGGATCCTATTTTTTTGGATTTAACCAAGTAAAGGGTTTAGTAGAATAATATATAATGGGGAAAAGAAATAATAATAAAAATACAATTGAAAAGCTTGTATTCCAAAAATTGGGAATGCAAGCTGCTTATAAAGCTATGGACTAAATATAATAAAAATATGATTAATTATAAAAAAAGCATGATTTTTGTGGCAAATAATGATTGTGTCATTATTTTTTTTTGGAAGGGTTTATATTTTTTATAAGCTCATTCATTTTTATACTCTAAAAATAAGCTCAATATTTTTAAAAAAAAAATTTAGTTAAAAACGCGCTTAATTAGCAAGTATATTTACCCTTGGTAAATAAAACTACCCTAAAAAACACCAGGAGAAAACTTCAATGGATATTTCGATACATTTTATCCTATGAAAGTATACAGAGTCCAAAAAGCTAAATAGTTAATTCAAGTATATTGATATTTCAAAAACCATTTTCTATGTTTTAATAATTTTTTGGAAGCAGCTTTCAATCGTTTTAATTGACAAAAAAAATTGCCAATAAAAAAGGATATGATCATATTATTATTTTCACAGTTTTTTTTCAACGTATACAAACAGATCTGGGATTAGTTTCAATTAGAAAAGAAAATCAAATTTAAATTGTTAAAAAGTAATTGGAATATATTTTTAAGATTAAAATACAAAAAACGATCGTTTTAAGATTTTATAGTTTCCAAAAACGTCTAAATTTAAATTTAAAACAAATAATATAGCACATCAAAAATGATTTATTATATCTCAAACCTATTGCTATCAAACTGATTTTAAATTAAATAGTTTTTTAAAAATCAGAAATTAAAATACTCTTTCAAAGATATTTTGTTATTTATATCTTTGAAATATTATGAATCTGAATTTAGGTTTTAATCAATAAAAATTTATTACTATTTTTTTTCAGATTTTTTTTTT